>PVKS010000398.1:0-202650 GCA_004027875.1 Aplodontia rufa
ACTTACTTGCCCTCCATTTGATCATGAACTTCTACAGATCATATGTCAATCATTTACTAATTCTTTGCAATCTGCCACTACATTGCAGATGCTATGGAAACAAAGTAAATTGTCTTCATGAACCTCCTTATTTAACCCAAGAAGTAAGATTATGAACACAAAGTTAAAATAAGATAAATTTCATGCTATAAGTACAAGGTATATAAGTTATTATAAAAAGACAGGAATATCAGAAAAGTGTGAGGGAGGGGCAATATTGGGAAAAGCTTCATAGGAGAGGCAACATTTGAGATGGGTCTTGAAATGTAAGTTGAGGGTTATCTGGGGCAAAATGATATTTCAGGGTACAAATGTTTATAAATTATTTAAAAGAATGGCAGAATTTTGATGTGCCGCAAGGCAGGATTTATAAAACTTGTTGAAATTTGGGGAATGTGTTAGGAAATGTTGGGAAATGAGATAGAAAAATGTGGGAGTTGGGCTGGAGTGGTGGTTCAGCAGCTACAGTGCTTGCCTGGCATGTGTGAGGATGAAGGTACAAACCCCAGCACCACATACACAACGAAACGTTGCAACAATGAAAGCTGCATGAAAAACTAAATAAAATTGATTCTCTTTCTCATTGTCATTCTCTCTTTAAAAAAATTTAAAAAAAAATGGAAGCTGACTTTCATGAATCTTGAATAAACTGCAAAGAAATTGGGATTTGACTCTGAAGGTTGGGAAGATGACTAAAACTTAAGCAGAACAGTGTATAATCACATCTATGAGCTAGAATTAAGACATGATCAAGCAGTTACTGAAGAGGAAGGGAAAGAGAGGATGGGGTGGAGGACGTGGCAGCAGTCTCCTACCTAGCTTTCCTGACTCAAGTTTTCCTATATTTAGTTCTAATGCTCCTGGGTAACTTTACGATAATTTATTGCACAAAGACAATTAAACACATTTCAGCAACTGTGTTTTCTTGTTCCACCAGTATAAACCTCTGCCTTCTGTTTTTTCCTTCATATTTACTAAAGAATTTATAATCCCGTATTCATATAAAATATTTTAATAAAATAATTTAAACAAATGATTTTATTTAATATTCATCTATTATTATTATTATTATTATTATTATTATTATTATTATTATTTGCCAGGATTGAATCTAAGGGTGCTTAACCCAGCATTTTCATTTTTTATTTTCAGCCAGGTTCTCACTAAGTTGCTGAGGCTGGCCTTGCACTTGTGATCCTCCTGCCTCAGCCTCTTGTGTTTCTGGGATTAAAGGCATGTGCCACCACAGCTTGCTAAACACATGGTTTTATAACAGTACCTGTGATCATTTTATAAAATTAAAGCTGAGGAAAGAATGGAAAGCGATGAGCAGTACATCCTAGCAGGTAAGGACGGGACGCCAGGCTGTCGGCCTCTAGGTCTTTTCAAACCCCTATTATTTGTCTTTCTCAGGTACACCTTCCCTCCTGGCCTGTGAAATCTGCAACAACCTCTCCTAACATGCACATGGTAGTGTAGCTCAAGTGTGCATATCCTCTCCGCCTCAACTAAGGTTCAAATTAGTCTTTCCGTGAATGGTGGTGTGCTCAGTGGTAGAGCGCTTACCCAGAATGTGTGAGGCCCTCAGTTCAATTTCAAGCACCAAACACCATAAAACCAACCAATAAAGAACAACATAAAGCAATTCCTGTCTTTTAGAACAAGAAGTATGTCTTCAAATCTTCAATTGTGTTTGCAGTTTCCATTATTTGCAGTGTTATTCTGGCCAATCTAGAAATCTATATATATCTATAACACATTTCTTCTGAGTTCTATTTCCCAAAAATAATGAATAGAGTGTAATATGTTAATATTTCACAAACTGAAAAATTCTAATCTGGAATGATATTTCTATAGCATCTGTGTTGACAATCATTTTAAAATTAAACTATAACATCTGAAATGTATGTGAAATATTAATTCTTCATATTATAAAATACTGAAGATAGAAAAATATATAATTTGCATGGAGAATTAACCAGCATTCAATTTAAGATATCCTTAAATCTTTGTTTATTAATTAATACTACTTCATTTTTGTATCATCCAGTTCTAAAGAAAAAAAAGTATGAAGAAAAAATTAAATACTTATTTACTCATTTACTACTGATAATTGGCAATAGTTACATCAACCCTCATGTCATACCCTTAAAAGTGGTCCCTCAGGCTTGAGGAAGAGAATAATTTCTTTTAAAGAAACAAAGCAGGTGAATTCATAACTAAAGTCAAGTAAAGCCATCTGGGAAAAGCAAACTGCTGAGGATTCATGTGACATTTGCACTATCTCAAACTAATACTCAGGTGACCTTGCCAAAAATACTTATTCTAACCCATGTAAATAACTGGCTTCTTAAAATGAGGTAATGTTCTTACAGCTTTAAAAAAAAAATTCCCAAATTCTCCTGCTCTCCACATTTCTCTAACTTTAAGATATTTAAAATGTAATTTTTCTATCTTCGTATATAACAGAGCTATTCACTCTACTTAATTGCAACTGGCATGTATTGCTCAACTTGGCAGATTCATCTAAAATTAAGAATACAAGAAATAGTTAAAAGAATCTTAATAAGGTTGCTGGTGTTACAAACTTTGCCTTAGTTTGCTAAGGCTTCCTTAACAAAGCACTACAAGCTGTTTAAAATGTCAGCAATCATAGTTCTGAAATCTGAAATCAAGGTGTCAGCGGGGCTGATTCCTTCTCAGGGCTCCAAGGGAAGATCTGTTCCCAAGATCGCCTGTTGGTTTGTAGATAGTCATGTTCATATTCACACCTTTGTTCTCCCCAGTTATGTGTCTGTCCTCAAATTTCCGATTTTGCATGGACACTAGTTGTACTGCATGAGAGCACAACCTATTGACCTCATTCAGTTTGATTATTTCTACAAAGACTCTATTTCCAAGTAATGTCACATTTGTAGGTGTTAAGGATTAGAACTTCAACATATAAATGGGAAAGTTACACAATTCAACTGATATCAGACCTTTACCTCATTTTTATTTTAACTATCATTTAAAATTTCACTTAGTTTTGCGTAAAATCTATATGTGACATAAATATATATAAAGAAGAATAATTAGATGGCTTTTCAAAACTATGTAGATTTAAATAATGATATATTCAAATGTTAAGCTTTTTGGTTGTTTTATTTTTTCATTTTTATTTTGTTAAACATGGTCTTACAATTAGGAGAGGTTCATTGTCAATCAATCAAGGACAAAAGTATAATGACAGAATAAGCCAAGGCTGGTGCCAGTCCTTGGGTTCCCCATGATTCCATGTTTGCCATAACTTAAGCCCAGGTTAATTAGACTTCTCTTGGAAGTCAGAGGTTCCCCTCTGATTAGATTCCCCCATTCTTCCTCTCTCTGGTCTCCTTGATGTCCTTCTTATTCCCTTCACTCCTCCCTACCCTTTTCGGTTGTTTTAAATTTGACCTAGAGTCCAAATGAAATCAGAATGATGAAGTGACTACATATTTTTAATGCACCAGGAACTGAAAAGTGTAGTCACTGCTATTCAAGTTCATAGGTAAAGTAGAGAGCTTCCTATGATGCCTGGTCCTTGCTAGGATTTCTTCACACCTGCAAAATATGTTCACTGTTAATTTTGGCTTATATCTGATTCCAACAGAAGACTCTCTCACAATTAAATACACACATTTCAGAAAGTAATAGGGGATCAAGCCAATTTTCAATAACAAAAAGAATATTGAGAACAATCTTAACAAATTTCTTCCAACTAGTAGCCCTTCAACATCCACTAGCACAGGTTCCTGGTGTATCCATAAGTGACTTTGTGAATTTTCTGCTATAACAGAATATCACAGACAGTTCAATTGTAAAGAATAAAAAATCTATTTGACTTGGGTTGTAGAAAGCCCAAGATCAAAGGGCGGCCTCTGATGAGGGCCTCTAGCTGAACCATAACATGGAACAAGAGACCATATGTACTCAAGAGAGAGCTCACCCCTGCTATAGTAGGATTAATCCCTTAGTAAGAGCGGAGCTCTCATGACATAATCACCATTTAAATGTCCCACTTTCCAATATAATAACAGTGCCACTAGATTTCAGACTGCATTTTGGAGGGGACATCTGGAGCATTCTGCACTAAGTCCAATGAATCAACCTCTTTCACCTAAATTGCAAAATTGGATCTTAACTGAACAGATACTGTAATTTACTCAGCAAAAGTTTATGGAATTCTATCATATTCTAAGCAGTATTGGAGGTGTCTGAGGTAACTTAGTAAGGGGGGAATACTACTATCTTTTTAGGGTTTATCTAAAGGAATATGGAAACAGTTTTCTTTTTCGTCTTCCTCTAATTTATCAGTTACGCAACATCCAAAGTGATTGTTTTAAAGATAACTGTAAACTTATCACTTTCTACTTAAAACTTTTTTTCATAATTTTCAATTGTTCTTTATTAATGACCAAAAACCTTGATGTGACCTACAAAGTCCTGTGTAATTTAGTTCCCATTTGATTCTAGAAACTCATCCACATTGTTTTATTTCCTCTGTACTAACCACATGGCCATCTCCTTTGTAATGGTCACAATTTCCAATCTGTACCTCTATTTCTTTTTTTTTTAATTTGACTCTATCTCTTCATTCTTAACATCTCCATTTCCAACTCTTCCTTTATGTCGAAATGGAAATTTCACCTTTACAATGTTTCCTTAACCTACCAAAATAAGTACATTGTCCTTGTAATTCTTCTCTATCTATTCTCATTTGAAAAATACTATAAATAATTATGTATATAATGTTTATCTCATTGCAATAATTTAATTAGAACAAATATCACAAAGGCTTAAATGTTTCTTCTTGTAACAAGCTCAGTACTGGATATGTGAACATAAATTAAGAAAGCTTATTGAACATAAGAGGAATGAGATAGAAAAGGAAAAAAAAGAGCCTAAACTGTTTGTAAAACCTAGATTAACCTATTATGAATTATCATCCTATATAGAGGATACTTATAAAATCTCACATTGATCAATTTTATATGTATCCTTAAACCTTTTATAGGTTTTTATAGGTGTCATATATGTATATGTCATATATATATATGTATATATATATGTCACATATATAGGCTGATTAGTTATAATGGGTGAAAGTGGAATGCATTTGAATTGCAATTGACATTAACTTAAGGGATAAAGGATTGGGTGTTAGTCAGAAAACAGTGATTTCCTAAAGAACATTGTCCAAGTAAGTACCTTCAGTTGCAAAATTATTCCCTAAAATGTCTCTCGATAACATGAAACCATGGTCAAAGAAATTTGGTTGCAAATATTTTCTACATCTAAGAAATTCAGAATGCATAATAGGAGCTCCAAGAAGTCTTCTAAAAAAATCTGCTTAACAAACCCCTCTCTTTACTTAGAATAATGAATATCACGAGTATCACTCAGGAACACTTGCTGGGAAATATGGGTCTAAAGTATAAAAAGTCAATTCTACTCTCTTACATTTTTTCCTAATAATTAAATACATTTAGATAGAAAAATTCATTCTGCATTTTTTCTTATTTCTAAAGAAAGCCTAGTTCACTTAAACCTCCTAATTAAAAACTGGTATATGACATCAGGAGTCTTATATAACTTTGGATATTTGAGTTATAAATACCTATATATTTGCAGTGTCATAAGTGGCCACATACATTCCATGTGGAATTATTTTAGTCTAATTATATTGTTGCAGACCAGGAGTCTCTAAACATTTTTAACCCAGTATTTGTATGTTTGTGTATTTACTTATATGTAATATAAGTGTACCACCACAATTTTATCCCATTCATTTTGTAAAACCTATCCCAAAATAATAACCTTAAAGTCTGAATTAAAATAAATTTAACAAGTGGGCCTAATTTTTTTCTTTCCACTATTCAATAGATCAATGTGCAAACTGAGAGAATTCTTATAAATCCTTGGGAAGAGTTCACACAGAAATAGTGATGTCTGGGATCCCTGTTCATGAAAAAGTGACAATGCATTGAAGGTCTACTGTTTGGACTTACCCTAAAATGGCTCAGCTGCTATTTATTGGATGTGTCTCATTTAGGTAGGTGGGGACAAGTGAAAAGCTCTGAAGAAGATATTGGAATGTGGAAAAACATTTATCTTTACAAACTTTGAGTCAGGATCAAATATTGTATAATTTGTCACCATGATGGTGGTAGATGGACCCCTACTTTTTCATTACTGTGGCCTGAGAATTAGAAGGGCACAGTAGCAAAGGGACAGGATTTTCTTAGAAGACCAAACTAGAAAGGCTGTCTGATCACATAGGGCATGCATCCACCAGATCAGAAGATGGAAGTTGTTGGGGACCAATTTTAAGATTTTTCTTCCTGTGTTTTACTTAGGTGAGGGAGAATCCTGAAGAATAATTGCAAAGCTATTTCAACAGTGAAAGCACATGCACCAATGTCTGGGCTTAATATTTGTTATATCACACAGCTTGTGTGGTTTGAGCCACTATTGTGGCAAAGATTACATTCAGAGAAGCCCTTTTAGAGGATTCATCACAGATCCATACAGAGTTATGGGTTTGGAAGCTACTTGAATTTGAAAATTATGATCTAAATGAGCAGTATTGCACAAAGGTTAGGTATATAGGAAAAGGGAAATGGATCTGATGTTAATGTCCACATTCAAGAACTTACAGCTCTATGATCGATAACAAGATATTTCTTCTTTCCAAACTACCATAAAATATAAATAACTGTACTATTTCAAATCTTGCTTTGAATTAAAAGCTTTCAGCACAATGCTGCTATAATTAGCACTCAATAAATTGTAGTTCTTCATATTGTTTATATTATTTTCACTTTCATGGAAGAAATGAGAATTATCTGTGACCTAAAGTGTTTTCCAGGTATGTAAGTGAATGTTAAATTGGTTCTTTTCAACCTTTGATATACATCCACTTGACTATATTAAACTAGCAACCATATGTAAGCTGCCAACTTTGATTAAGGAATTTTCAATTTGAACTTGACTTAATCTTTAGTTCAAGTGGAAAATCTGGTGGTAAGGCACTCTCTCCTCTGTGGTTCTGTCAAACACTGTGATCCATGGAGACAGAAAGGGGAATTAAGCCAAGGAAATACACGATAAGTAAAAACTTTGTGAAATTGAAACCAGAAACAACCATGAAAGAACTGCAGAAAAAATACGCAATCAACACTGCAAAACCAAATAACTCCTGCATCCTGAATTGACAGAACTTGAAAGTGAAATAATTTCTACAAATTAAGATTCTTAAGGATGATCAGTTACAAATAAGATACCCACTAATCTTGATTGTGAATGATATTCTAGAACAAACATTTGAGTTCTTCATTTGAGAAAAATTCAAAGTTCTCCACTAGAGACTAGGTTAAAAATTAATCTGCAATAACTTTTTATTGGTTTTATGTATTGTATTAGTCTAATCAGCTGCTAACCCTGAAGGGGTAATGGCTGGAATTAAAGTTGTCAAGATGAAGCAAATTGGAAGTGAGAATGATAAATTCTTCCTTTTCCTCAAAACAAACAAGCACCAAACACACAGATCTTAAAAAAGTAATTTTTCCTTTTATAAAGGGGGATCTGGGTTTCATAATATTGAAGTAGATTCATTGATTTCCCTTTAAAGCTCTGGAACAGTCCATGAAGCAGGTTCAGAATGAAATGGAAAAAGCTTCAGCAGACCCGATGTTCTAATCATTCTCTGTAGAATTACAAATGGCAGTGCTTTGCATTGTGATGCATTTCCTCCCACACAGCTGCAAAAAATTGTGCAATGTGCTTAGAGAAATAACACTCGTTGTGATTTTATTTTCAGGGTCTAAGAGATTTCATATTTCTTAACCCTTTATTATCCTGGTAGAGTCAAGGCTAAGATAACCTCTTGAAGAATTTATTTTCTTCACATAAAAGTATGGTTAATGGAGAACACATGTAAAACTATAAACTTTTCCAAATCAACATAACTTCCCATGCATGCAGTAAAGACTGAGCATCATCAAACACTTTATTATTATTATTTCTTGGGACAAGTTAAAAAATAATGTACACTCAGCTTGTACCACTAGAACATGACTGTTTTACCAAAGTGAGCACTGGATTCATTAACCTAACACCCTCAAGCTAAAATTGTAATGACCTATGGATTATAACAAGATGGAGGTCACAGAGAGCCATTTAACTCAATTCCTAACATAAGTTATTTTTCTTAATGAAAGATACAATTTAATTGTTTCTTTGCATGAATGCTATAAAATATTTTTATTAAAAATAAAAGCAATGATAGAAAAAACAGAAAAGAAGGTAAACTATCCCAAAGCAACCAAACATGTTTAACAGAGATGAAGCCCATTCGATTTCCCTGGGGTGAAAATGTGTGGTTAAACATTTGTGGAGGATATTTCATTTGGTGTTACCCATCATAGCAACACCAGTGGGAGCAGCGACAGAAAATGGCCCATTAGTTTTTCCACAATAAACTCTTGTTTTCCACTGGCACACCCTTGGGAATCTTTGACATTACTTCAGTATAGTTATTGGTAGATGGATTCAATAATTGAAACTCTCTCAATCTAAATTAACATTTTCCATGTCATTTTAGTATATGCTAAAGGTTATAAAATTTGATTTTAAGATCACCCTCTCTCCAGTGTGTGTGATTCCAAAAGGCAAGCTTGCAAATGCAAAATACTCTATATTTTTGCAGTTTAAATTTGCATTTGTTTCTGAAATTAGCATTCCAAGACTTCTATTCAATATAACTTTAACGCGTTCAAGGAAGGACTAATAAATGAGAGCTAACAGCTCCCAGTTGGAGTCTCCAGTGTGTCTAACTTATACCTAAGGCAACAGCCTATGCCCAAAGGAGTTCTCTGAAAATATGTGCCTTGAAATGCATAAGCACAAAAGACAATTAGATGGAAGTCATCATTGAGGTAATAAAAAAAAAAATTCAGCACCTAATTGAGCCAAGCACCCACAAGAAGACATGGTTCTTATTGCAGAAAAGAAATCACAATCCTGTATAGAAGACAGACATTTAAGCTACATAGTGAGTTAATTTCAGAGAAATATGCAACCATTTAAGTTAAGAACATAGAAGAAATGTGATTTGTGCATACCAAAAGATCACTTGAAAGTTTTTCTTAAAGCTAGAAAAGATATTAGACTTCATCTGACTTTATCTTCTCTATAAATGTTGTGGGTAAGATTGAAGCCCTAAGAGTTAAAATGTCCCATGCTGGGAACCACAGCTCATGTACACCACATCTCCAGTTTCCACATCTTATGTTCTATTGATTACAGTTGCCACCTCTTTGAGAAATACCTAATAGCATATCTCTAATCCATAATATCAATTTATACATTATTTCTTCTATTTCAAAGAGTAAAATAACATGGAAAGGGTGTATTCTCAGAGATGACAATTAATTTCCTACTTCTTTCCCCTTTGACTGTTTAAGCAAGGACTCATTTTGGGGAAACTATGGACTCAGTGACAAAGTTGAACTGAAAGTCTGAGTGAATAAGGGGAAAAAAGCACCTGTATTAAGTACATGGATTAACAAATGATAGCTTACAATTTAAAAATATATCTAGAATCTCAAAAAATCAGTAAGATTTTCATGGGTAAAGAAAAGAGGACAACGAACAACAATTAGGAAAATTCAATCAACTTACATAGCATAAATTCAACAAATATTTATTGAACATTTATTATGTGCCATGAACAATACTGGAGAGTAGGTTTTTTTGCTTTAGAGATATCAAAGTTCTCATTCTTAAAGAGGTTATTATAGTGCAGACACAAAAAGTTATCGAACAATCACACAAATGATTCGACTCAAGTCAAGTGTTCTGTGGCAAGGACATGGTTTTATGAGCGGTTATGACAGAGAATCCTGGCCTAGACTGGAAGATCAGTTTTCCTGCACAAATTGATATCTGACATAAGGTAATTGATAAGAATTAATTAAGCTAAATGGGTGGGAAAGCACCATGTGGGAAGTTGCTCTCCATATTAGCACATACTGAGGTTTAGGTCTTTGTAGAGGATTAATTGCATTCACACTTGCAACTTATCACATCTCCCTAAATCCACATCCTCGAGCTACTGCCTTTCCATAGGGACTCTGAACTTCTACGTGGCTTGCTGTGACCAACAGGTCAGTAGGAAACTGGACCAGAGCAGAAAAAGGACATGTATGTTGCTGAATTTTTCCACTGTGAAAATATGTCTGGGATAACCGCTGAATGAGAAAATGTGAAGCAGAGCAACATTCCATTTACCTGGTCACCAGTCAGACAGAAGAGCCCAGGCAAGACCAGCAAAATACCCCAGAATCCTGCTAAGCTCTCCCACAGCAGCAGAACTGCCCTATTAACACACAGGTTTGAGAAGTAAATGAATATATGATGTTTTAAGCCACTGGGAGTGATGGCTGTTTGTTAGGAAGCTTAAATGCAGCTATAGATAACTGATAGGGTGGAAAGTATGAGAAAATGGATCATGCAGGGGTATCTGGTGTACAAAAGAGTGGCCCGATTTTCAGTTCATTGCAGTGAGAGATAGTGCAACTTGGGCCAAGTGATAGGAAAGGTGATTAACAAGGCTACAGTATCAAGTGATTTGGATTGAAATCTCTAGAAAAATGATGAACTAAAGAAGGTTTTTAAACAGAGAAAGAGTAACACGAAAAAGCTTCTACTAATTTAGAAATGTTAAGGTGGCCATGGTTTCATGAATGGATTATAGGAGAGAGGGTGTGGAAACAAAGAATAATAGAACTAAAAATATGAAAGGAAAAAGGGACACTAAATACCAGAGGGATGTCTCTTTGCCTCATGACACCATTCATTCTGAATGCTGTATTTGGGAGTATATTCTCCTTCTGCTATATTTTCTTTTTTTCCTTTTTAAGGAGAGAGAGAGAGAGGGAATTAATTTTATTCAGTTTTTCATTTGGCCTTTGTTTCTTTCACAGTTCACTGTGCACATGATGCTGGGGTTCAAACCTGTGTCCTCATGCTTGCCAGGCAAGCACTGCAACTGCCAAGCCACCGCTCCAGCCCCTATTCTCCTTCTTAAAAAGATGTTTTGCTTTGGTTTTGTTTTTCTGGATGTCAGTAGCTTCATTCAATGTCCTTTAAGCAGTCCAACTTCACTTAGCTGGTGACTTAAGAGTGAAATGAAATCCATGGATAAAATAAATGATTGTTACTTCCAAGACCCTTGTACATTCAGTGATCTTGAGGATAAGCATTTAATATAAAGACATAAACAGGTGAAAGTAGAGTCAGTTTTAAAGTCCGCTTTTCCATTGTTGGTAAGGAGTCTTCTAGAGACGAAGAAAATACTACAGGACTGGAGGCATACAGCTCAGCATGAGCAAGGACCTGGGTCCAAGCCCCAGCACGGAAAGGAAGAAAGGAAGACAGCAGGAAAGTGTACAGCCATAGTTGAAGTCAAACCTTACATCATATCCTCTTCACTTGATGAGCTGCTCTCATCAAGTTTACTACTGATCTGAATATGAGCAAACCCAGTGGCCAGTTTGAGTGGCACGCCCACTTCTTAGTAGGGGTTTCTCACTTCTGTTTTATGCCACCCGCTTCTTTGATTTCATTTTTCCTCACTAGTTTATCTTTCTTTGGATTCTATTCTTCCCTCCAATCTCTTAATGATGAAGAAGTACATTGTTTTATCCCTGATCTTTTCTTCATTACAACTCTATTCATGTCTTTGGCAAACTCATAGAGCTTTAAACATTATACATAAAGCAAAAATTCACAAATTCATGTCTCTAGTCCAGGTCCCTATCCAAAATACCACATTTGCATCTCTGTTCACTTAAGTATCAACTTGAATGTTTGATGAACATTTCAAAATCAATATGCCTTAAAATAAACACAAGACTGCTTCACCTGTAACCTTCTACATCTTAATCAATGGTAATTCCATCTATCTAATTGCTCAGGGCAAAAAATAATTATTAATCCTTGACTCTTTGTTTCCTACCTTGCATCCATCCTACCAAAGCCTTCTAATTAATTTTACCCTTGTCTGGCATTTTATTCTCAATGCAACAACCAGAGTAGTTGTTTTAACATTTAAGATGGATCATATCATTAGTGTGCTCAAAATCACTGAAATGGCTTTCATTTTCATGCATATGGAAAGCCAAAATTCTTTCCAAACCCTCAATGACCTTGCTCCTGTAACTGAATCCAGTAACCTGTTTCAACTCTTCTAATATTCTCCCCTTGCTAACTCTAATGAAACTACAAGGTTTCCTTAATTTTCCTTAAACATGATAGACAGACCCTCACCTTTAGAGTTTGCTCTAGTTGTATTGTCTGTTAAGAATTTTCTACTTTCATATACTTACATCTTTATCTATTTTTAAAATTTTCTGCTCAGATGCACATAATGCTGCCTTATTCTCAGTCTTTAATATGGCATTCTAACCTCTCCAACACAGAACTCCTGATTTCCTTTGTCCTATTATCCTTTCTTCCTCTTATCCCATAGCACTTATTACCTAAGAAAACACTAAATAATTTACTAATTCATTATATTTATTATTTATTTTTATTTATTTTATTTTTATTCAATATATTTATTATTTATATTTATAACTGCTGGATCAGAAATCTTTGTTCCATTCAATGAAGTATTCTCAAAATAACAGAGACCAACACCATTGAATGAGTGAGTGAATGAATGAATTTTAAATGACAGGTCTCACCGCCCCCATCTGAGCCTTGCTATGTGTCATGAATTGTTTCTGTGGTTACAATTAATGTTTTCCCCCTCTTAGCCTTTACTTCAGAAGAAGTTTTTAATGTGAATTAAGACATCTTTGTCTCATGTTTCTTTTTTTTAATTTAATTGCTCAAAATTAAGGCCACTTTGTGGGCAATGTGGAATCCTTGCCCTCACTAACCATAAAATGTAGGAAAAAGACAGCACCAAGCGACTTGTTGGATGTGGGAAGTGTGCAGTACATATAGGAGTCAAAACCCTGTGAGATAGATAGGACAGAAGCCTGCTTGAGTGATTTACTCAGTGTGGTACAGTGAATCAACAACAGATATGGAAAAATATGGGAATTCTATTTCTAGTAGAGCCTCTTTTCACTAGAATTACTGCTTGGAGTATAAATCAAAGTTCCAGAGATAACTACTGGCTGCTTCCAGAAATATCAGACTCCTGATGCAGTAGGCTGTCCTGTTTATAATCCCCTCATCGTCTCCTTTGTTCTCTTCAGTTATATCCAAGTTAAGGACACAAGGGGTTAGAGTCTATGTATTTCCCTTTTTTCTAACTAGAGTTTTATAGCTATAACTAGTAATTGAGTTCAACCTGACAAAATCATATGTGCATGGAATTTGATTTCAGTTCACAATTCTCCCCCTTTTACTCTCCATTTCCCTCCCATTCTCCCACTTCTCCTGCATTCTTCTTCCTCTACTCTGCTAGACTTCCTTTTGCTCATCTATTTACATATATTTGATTGGTTCTTTTTACTTATACACAAAAGTAAAAACCCCTGTGGTTATATTTATATATACATGTAACATTATTTTTTTTAAAGAGAGAAGGACAGTGAGAGAGAGAAAGGGAGAGAGAGGGAGACAGAAGTCAGACTGAGAGAAACCATTTTTATTGGGTTTTTCGCATGGCTTTCATTGCTCTGACATTTAGTTGTGTACGTGGGTGCTGGGGTTTGAACCCATGCATTTGCACAAGCCGGGCAAGCACCATAAACTCTGAGCCACCACTCCAGCCCACATAAAAATATTTTAAAAGAATTCATTATATATTGCCCATTTCCCATCCCTCCTCTCTGCCACTCAATCTTCTACGCTACTGATCTTCCCTAGGTCTTTATTATATCCTATCCTTCCCTACTCCTTTCCTTTATTTTACTCCAGCTTCCACATGTGAGAGAAAACTTTTATCCTTGAGTTTCTGAGTCTGGCTTGTTGCACTTACTTGATGTTTGCCATTTTCATACATGTATACAAATGCCATAATTTCATTCTCTTTATGGCTGAGTAGAACTTCATTGTGTATATATACCACTATTTCTTAATCTATTCATCTGCTGATGGGTTTCTGGGTTGATTCCATAATTTAGCAATCATAAGTTGTGCTGCTATAAATATCGAAGTGACTGTATCACCATAGCATGCTGATTTTAGATATTTGGGAAAGTTGTAGCATGGATGAAAGGCATACTCCAAAAGCTGTGTCAGACTATCCAGGAAGGCTGAGGTGAGAGGATTGGGTTCTAAGAACCTTAACTCAATCAGTGTGTTAGTTGCCTGATAGAGATTAACTGGTAACTATAGACTGGTAGGGTGTAGCTAGAGAAGGTGGATAACTGCGGTCATGTCTTTGGGGTATATATTTTGTATCTGGAGAGTGGAGTCTCTCTCTGCTCCCTGGAGCCATGCCTCAACCCACTTACCTCTGCCACATTCTTCTGCCATGATGTTCAGCCTCACCTACAGCCCCAAGGAATGGAGCCAGCCTTCTATGGACTAAAACCTCTGAACCTGTAAGCCCCCAAAAAAACTTTTCCTCCTTAAATTGTTCTTGTAAAGCCTTTAGTCACAACATCAAAAAGCTAACTAAAACAGGGGAAAATACTGAGGAGCAGGAGAGCTGGGTCATATGGTAGCTCCATTTGTAGTTTTTTGTGGAATCTCCACACTGCTTCTCAGAGTTGTTGTACTAGTCTACAGTCCCACCAACAAGTGTTCCTTCTTCCACACATTCTCACTGACATTTATTATTGTTTGTATCCTTGATTAATAATGGCCATTCTGACTGGAGTAAGGTGAAAGTAATCCTAGTGTAGTTTTGTTTGCATTTCCTGGATTGCTAGAGATGTTGAACATTTTTTCTATATATTGGCTGGCCATCTGTGTTTCTTCTTTTGAGACATTTTCCTCTAGTTCTTGTGTCCATTTATTGATTTGGTTGTTTGTTTTCCGTTGTTAAGTTTGTGTGAATTCTTTATGTATTCTGAATATTAATATCCTATCTGAGGAACAGGTGGAAAATATTTTCTCTTATTCTGTAGGGTCTCTCTTCACACCCTTAATTATTTCCTTCGCTGTACAGAAGCTTTCTAGTTTGAGGATATCCCACTTATTGATTCTTAGTTTTATTTCTTGTGCTTAGGTGGTCTTATTAAGAAAGTTGGTGCCAAAAGCAATATGATAGAGTGTTGACCCTATGTTTCTTCTAGCAGTCAAAAGATTTCTTTCTAATTATTAAATCTTTGATTCATTTAAATTTGACTTCTGTGCAGGGTGAGAGATAGATATAGTTTCATTTTTTCACATAAAGCTATCCAGTTTTCCCAGAGAAAAGAGAATCAACTTTGTTTATTTTTTCAACTGGGTCTTGTTTTTCTGACATTTAATTGTATATGTGGTGCTGGGGTTTGAACCCAGGTCCTGTGCATGCTGGGCAAGTATTGTAACTGCTGAGCCATTGCACCAGCTTGAGATCCCCTTTCTTATGGTAACTTATTTTTAATATTTTAAGTATTTAACATTTCAACATCTTTAAACCATTATCTGCTATCCTGTGCACGCATTATAAATCACCTTGTAGTTATTTTTTTTTTTAAGGAGAGAGGGATCGAGAGAGAGAGAGAGAGAGAGAGAGAGAAAGAGAGAAAGAGAGTGAGATGGAGAGAATCAAATTTTATTTATTTTTTCATTTGGCCTTTGTTTCTGTGATACTTAGTTGTGAACGTGGTGTTGGGGTTTGAACCCGGGTCTTTGCACCTGACAGGCAAGCGCTTCAACCACTGATCCACCATTACTTTTATACAGAATATTGGATTCTGATTAGTTTACCTAACTACTTAATGTAAATGATAATATTTGAAGCCATAGTAAATAGTGATTTTACATTTTTCTACAACATAGATCCAAAGTATGTACCTTGTTATGTTCACAAGTTCTCAAGGACCATGTTATTCCTTTTCTCTTATCCATTTTCAAATAAATAATGCAATATATATTTACCTCTCCACAGTTTCTCTGAATGATTCTTTCTTCTGGTCCAAAATCTTCGTGCTTGACCCCTGATGCAGAAATAATTAAATGGATACATCATTAATTATTCAATATTTTAACTGATATCTAAATAATATGTTTATTTAAAGCATGTTCCAAATGTCTAAACATGTCAACATTTTTATAAAACAGTAAATCCCCACAAAGGAACACATGTAAATGATTTTATAGAAGATTATCAATGTTGGGGCTGGAGGGGTGGCTCAGCAGATACAGTGCTTGCTTCGCATGCATAAGGACGTGGGTTCAAACCCCAGCACCACGTACACAACAAAGTGTTGGAGCAACAAAAGTCACATGAAAAACTAAATAAAATTGATTCTTTAAAAAAAAAAAAAAAAAGAAGATTATCAATGTTCATGAAAATAAATGCAAACCATTTTGATAGTGACAATAGATCATGTTAGATTTTCAAATTCACTTTGATGATATTGCCTTCACCAGCCACATATTAACTCTAATGAATTATATTACAGATGATTATTGGAAAAATGATGGAAAATAGCTATTTTTGATGAAGCTTGTACCATAAGATCAGTAAGAGAGTAAAGCTCTACCCCTGAAATGTGATTTAATACCATTATGTCTGTGTTGGGGGACTCAAGGGAAGTTAAATAAAAACTGAGTTTATTTCTCATTTTTTCACTGGCTTGTCCTGTGAGTGAAGCAGGGTTGTGGTACCCTTTTTATTTTCTTCCATTTCTTTATCTTTAAAAGTGTTATTGTGGTATTTTCAATAGCAGGTTTTGGTCAGATGCTAAATAAATAAATAATAATAACTTTTTAAATGTAATACTGTAAAATCAGAGTGCTGAAAAAAAATCTCATTATTTTTTCCTAATAGGAAGCTACTCAACTAGTGTCCTATTAGGATGGAATTCTACAAAAGTTATTCTACTTATCTGAATGGTTTCTCCAACATTAACACAATTCCAGGTGTGGTTTTGTTTTTTCTTTGTGATACAATGAGAGAAAGAGTTGTTTTTCATTTCTTTCAAGTATAGATTTCCAGGATCAGATAACAATTCTGATGTTTTGAAGAATTATTTAATCAGGTCTACAATGCATAGTTCTAAATCAAGAGAAAGATTTCACTGAAGGAGGCGTGAAGATGAAAGGCATGGATATGTGATGAACCAGTCCATTACTGGTTACAGAATGTCATCGTAATAGCAGATGCCAATGTAGCAGCCCAAAGTGAGTGATTGCTATTCACATCTTGAGACACATGACAGGGAACAGTCTAGACAAAATTCAAGATTGGTGGAGAAGAGAACTAGAAGATACCCTGACTACAACCCCAAGACATTTCTACATAGAACAAAGATAAGTTGAGGAAATGTGCATTAAATAATTTTACATGAAACAGGAAGAAGTTGAATTAATCTGCTTTGAGTGACAGGATTAAGATTCTAGGAAGATTCTTGGAATGCTACTAAAGAAAAATGAGGAGTTGGGGATTTAGCCAGTTGCAGAGAGCTTGCCTAGCATGCGCAAGGCCCTGAGCTCGGTCCTCAGCCCTGAAAAAAAAAATTAAAAAAAGAAAAGAAAAATGAAATAATTACCAACAGGTTTATATGAAGCAAATACATGACTTTTCTGAGATCATTTAGAAAATTATATTGAGAATAGCATATTCTGTGTTATTATCAACACTCAGCTATTTAATTAGCATTTAAGTATGCATTTAATATTTTTCTTCAATGTTTAGACACTTTAGTGATACTGACACGAAAAGTAGCTGGGATTGTTTGAGTTACACTGTCTTCCACCCTACGTAGGCCACAATAAATCAGGATACAGTCCCTAATTTCAGATGTCTCACTTAAAA
The DNA here is from genome assembly GCA_004027875.1 of Aplodontia rufa. Taxonomy (NCBI): domain Eukaryota; kingdom Metazoa; phylum Chordata; class Mammalia; order Rodentia; family Aplodontiidae; genus Aplodontia; species Aplodontia rufa. Next base: position 17,996 of record PVKS010000398.1, read on the forward strand.
GGAACATTGACAAACTAAAAGCATCAATAGGGGATTAGCAGGGTGTTGATGGTGCTGGCCATGCCATTTGAGAAATGATTTAGGAAAAGGAAGCTCTTCTTCCTAGAAAGGCAAAGACCTGAAAGGACTATGAAATGTCATCTACCACAACTGCTTGACCTAGGAACTTTCAGATTCTCTAGCAATGCAACACAGAAGTCTCCATTATCACTGCACAAACTTGCCCTCCTCATGAGGCCTTGCTCCTTCTCTCCAGGAACAAAAGACTATACAGTTGAGATGGCTAGACAGAGGAACATAATTCCCTCTTTCTGTGTCTAAAACTGTGACATTTACACTTAGCTATCTAACAAGTATTTCTTTGTTTTTCAGGACACAAAGCATCTTTTGCCTAGTTTTCAGGATTCTAAGTTTTATCTCATGCTATATATCCATAGTTTATTTCTCTCTACAGTACAGTCAAGTTAATCTCCTCACTCTATTCTGTGTGTCCAAAAGCAGATTGTTCTCACCATATCTTAATGCCTAATTTGGATTTCTATTTCTGTATAATCATAAACAACCCCAAAACTTAGTGGCTTAAAGGGACATCTTTATTTATTCTCCTCAAGATACTGTGCAGCGGAAATTCAGATAATCATCACCTAGGATGTTTTTCATTTTGCCATGTCTTCATTAGGGGTGGCTTATTTAATAGTAATTTTTCAATATTTTTCTTCTATGAATGTTGTATTCTATTTTTTCATCCCCTATTGATGGGTTTTTAGATTGTTTCTCTAATTTTTCACTATTGCTGGCATTGCTTAATTAATGATCTTTGAAGATTTAATTGAGTCTCTGTTGGATAAAATTTGTAAGAGGAAATACCCTCTAAAAATACAAGTTTATATAAATATTATTACCAAAGAATAAACTAAACACTAAAAGGTCGTTTAGGACCAACCCAAAGGATGGCCTTTCCAACTCCTTCCAATTCCTCTTCATTTCCACTTTTATATTGAAGTAGGTCACTGTTATTATAATTTGCATTTCTTTGAGTGTTAGTGAGATTGATCATATTTCATGTGTTTAATGACGATTTATAGCTCTGAGTTAACTTTTCATATGTTTCCATTTTCATTGTGACCTTTTATTTTTTGTTTTGTAGTGTCTTTGTAAGTCATAGAATATAGTATTTGGCAGCTATAATTTTTAATAAATAAAAGCTCTTTTAAAATTTTCTTATAATGTATTTTACCCTATGAAAACATTTAAAATATTTTGAGTAAGATTTGTTATTTGTTTGGGTTTTTTATTATTATATGAATTCTAGGCTTGGCATTATGCTCTGCAATATTATAAAATATTTACATTTTTTGTAGAGTTTTTGTTTAAGAGAGGGGGAGAGAGAGAGAGAGAGAGAGAAGAGAATCCATTTTATTTCATTTTTCATGTGGCTTTCATTGCTTGACACTTCATTGTGTACAGGGTGCTGGAGTTCCAACCCGTGTACTCGCACATGCCAGGGAAGCGCCAAAACTGCTGAGCCACTGCTCCAGCCCCTTTGTAGAGATTTTGCTGCTTTGATTTACATCACCATTCAGACTATCTGGAATTTATTTTTATGTATGATATAATGGACATTTTATTTTTCTCAAATAGATAGCTAACTAATCCAGTATCATTTATTTAATAATATATCCTTTCTTGATTAACTTAGAAATGAAATGCCCTCTATCTTGACTCTCATATATGATAATCGATTTGTCTCTTTCTCCACAAACATAAGTATCTTTAATTTCTATAACATAAGAGTGTGTTTTAATATCTAGGTACAAATTCCTGTATTCTTATCAAAATTTCTGAGTATTCTTGCAAATGCATTCTTTTCAATGATATTGAGGAAAAATGTTTATAAATGTGTCCTACATATATATCTTTTAATTAAGATAATTTTGTAGATTAATTTGGGGAAAGTAGAAATTTTTACAATATTTTAAATATATCAAAAATACTATGATTATTTTATTTTACATTTATATAAATATTGTTTTATACTACTAAGTTTTCATGAAATTTTTATGTAGTTTTTATTTCACAATAAAATTTTTTCCTATTACCTTTTCTTATTGTATTTTCTTTCTTGGTATTGCAATTACATTTAAAAAATCTCACTTTTTTCACATTAGAAAAAAACTTTATAAGTTCAATCAATGATCATTGAGGTTACATTTTTAAATTACAAATATTATTTATTCATTTGTTATTGCTGACATTAGCTAGATTCTCTTACATAATATAAAATAGGTTTCACCTACACTGATATTCATTAAGATATATTTTCTTTTTTAATGAGAAAGGGATAGTGAGTGAGAGAGAGAGAGAGAGAATCAATTTTATTTAGTTTTCCATGTGGCTTTCGTTGCTCTGACACTTCATTGTGTACATGGTACTGGGGTTTGAACCCATGTTCATATTGTGTTCACATGCCAGGCAAGCGCTGAAACCACTGAGCCACCACTCTAGCCCATGAAAATATACTTTTAATAAACAAATTTATTTGGTATCTGAATTTATGATAAGGCATGGGACACTGCAATAATAGCCATATTGTGAAATAAAGAATAAGAACAAATTATTTTTTGGTAATATTTTAGGAAATTATTGGACTGGACAAAAAAGCATTGATGTCTTTGGGGAAAAAATATTTCCCATATTAGATTTGCATATTGTAATTCATTCTTTTTTGATTTTGGTTATCTGGGGTTTTTTTCCCCCTTGGATAAAATAGAAGAATTTTAAAGAAAAGTAGAGAAAATATGCAGTAGTGTGACAGGCAAGAACTGAGAAGCCACAGAGAGAGTCCAAAAGGATCTTCAGTAAGGATTAAAACCAAATAAAAATAAAAATGTATAACTTGAAGAAAGGGACCACGTCTCTCTTGTTTTGCTGTTTCTCCTTAACACTTGACAGAATGGCTGGCATATAGAGAGTGCTAATAAACATTTGGTGAAAAAATGAGAAATCAGAGCAAACCGGGTGTACATTTTTAAGCCCCAAAGTAGGTGTGTCTTTTGCCAGGTAATTCACAGAGGTGCATTAAAGTTATTATTAAGATGTTTATTACTAATACCAGGGGAAATTAATCAAGAACCACTTCTCTATAACCAAAAGGATTTTTGAGGGCTGCACCTTAGGTGAAAGGAGATATCTGGGCATAAGAAAAAAGGTAGTTGTGCAGTTAAATTGTCAAGATTTCTAGCATTCCTGCCTGTATTCGTGTGTGAATATCTGTGTGTGTGTGTGTGTGTACGCGCGCGCGCATGCACGTTGCTGGGGATTAAACCTGGGGACTTGAGCATGCTAGGCAGGCACTCTTCTGCTTAATTTTGCCCCCAGCTCCCTGTTGAGTCCTTTTAAAGAAAATGAGAGGGAAAAGAAAGATGTTAGTGGATGAAATATTTCAGACTGTCTAGTGTTGGTTCAAGGCTGCTTGGGCTCCACCCTAATACTTATAAACAAAAGGAAACAAAATTGCATCATTTGTACAAACCTCCCTATTCTTTCTCTGAGACAAGCTTGCAGAATCTGTTCTCTCAAGAAATGTTACAAAGTAGCTGGGTGCAGTGGCACACAGCTATAATCCCAGCAGGTTAGGAGGCTGAGGCAGGTGAATCACAAGTTCAGATCCAGCCTCTGCAACAGAGAAATGCACTAAACAACTTAGCAAGACCATCTCAAAATAAAAACAGACTGGAGATGTAGCTCAGTGGTAGAGTGATCCTGAGTTCAACCACTGGTACCAAAATAAGTAAGTAAGTAAAAAAATAAATAAGCTGTGTGCAAGAAAACTTCTATCTCCGTCATACCACAGGAGAAGACTTTTACTTAGAACTAAAAGAAACTAGAGTTTCTAAGATATCTGCATTGAAAAGCACATTCTAAGCCTTAGTAATTTGAGAATGCCAAAATACAGATTTTTTGACTGAGAAGGTTTAGAGCAAGAAATGCACACTGATGCTCGTCCAAGCTTTAGGGTCCTCGTTTCAAATGTCACAGTATTGTACTTCCACTTAAGGCAGAGATGGAACATCAAAAATATTAATTACTACAAAAAGTTCTGAAAACTCAAACAAAATCCTGTGGCAACACAAATTGTGTAAGGAGATTTTGCATGCCCTGATTTGCTCATAGCTGTGGGCTTCTTTAATGTTTTTCGTATGGTGCATTAGTTCAAACATTCCAAATTACTGAAATGCATATTATTGATGTAAGTAAACTTCTATATAGACTTTCCTTGCAAAATTTTGTCATATATTGGAAAAAACATGAAGAAGATAAAATCAGTTTCTACATTTTTGCTCTGATTACCTTAGTACTTATGTGTGCATCATTTGTATAGCTTAGTTTCTATAGGGTCTGAGTGCAAAACAAACTGTTTCTTTATCAGACTGATCCTGACAAACATTTCTCAGTTAGGTAAGGCCAAGTAGAAGGGGCTTTCCTGTAGTTAAGTGTTCAAAATTGAATTTTGCCAGAGGTAAACAAACTCACAGATGATGCTAAAAACCATTTAATTCTTAACCACACACTCTAACCAAAACATCCAAATCAAAGAGATGAATGGAGTAGGGCATTGATTGAGATAGAACTGTGGTTATGAAAAAAAAAGGTGAGATATCTTATTTGAGCCAGAAAAGATTATGGTTTAATGTCACTATATTTAAGTCAATTCAGGGCACTTTCAGCAACATCATTTGGATATGTGCTGAGAGCTAAGTGAGAGACAGTTGCAGATAAAACTGTTATATCCATCCACAGCCATGCATAGCTGTCAAACCTATAATTCTCAGCAACATCTGGAAGGATTCCAAATCACAGGTTATATTAGTTGGTTTGAGCTGAGCCAAATAGTTTACCTCCTGCTCTATGTGGACTGCCCTGAGCTAATTGCCAGGACGGGGCAGTGTGGTAATGACACCCTCTGGTCTTATCTATATGACCAGGCGACAACAAAATAGTCCTAAAATGGACTCTAGGCCAGCCAGTTCCATTTCCTTGGCCTCATCCGGGTTCTGTTTAGATTGTGGTACAATGTGCTTGAAGCTCTGCTGGGGAGAACTGCAGGGAAGATCTGCGTGGGCGATGCCAGGCTAATCTGGTTGTGTCCTGTCATCGTGGCCACCACTCTCATTTCTACTCAACAGCAAAACTGTTGAATGTGGAACACTCAAGGAGGGCATATAGACCCCTAGCTTGTGACCTAGATTATACAATTTATTGTGCCTGGAGGTTGCTGGCAGACTAGAAAATTAATTGAAAATGGTCAGTTGTAATCCTAATGTAAGATTTCCTAATCACCCAGGGGAAATGTATCTACTTCGATTGTACTTTTGCACACTTGGGATATGGAAAGGGATTTGGAGGAAACAAACCCAGGAGAGGGAGGGCAAGGGTTCAATATATGTAAATGTTTCTATATAAGTTGATATAAAACACATGACTCTGAATGACTTCTAAAATGCTAGAATCCTGTAAGACACACATAAAAATGAATGATCTGAACACCATCTGTTTGTCCTTTTGGTACATGTGGTAATGGTCACTTATCTGACTACCTGTGGATATGGAAATGTGTTTGAAATGATGAAGGACCCTCTGCTCTACTATAATGACAACTACCAGTGACATTTGTAACCCTAGCAGCAGGTTAGAAACTATTTATGTCCACTTCCATTAAGAATTTTACCTCTTTGACACATCCATTTGGTTTTGTTTGAAAATGAAAATCATTAGTCTGACCTAAAACCACAAATGAAGACCAACTTCTCTCAAGTGATTTGCATATGCTTAACTATTTATGAGTTCCCTGCTGAGCATCAAAGGTGGCTATCAATCTACATACACCCCAAACTTCTACAGAGTATTCACGGTTTCTGTTAAAAGCATGCTCAGTACCTTATAAAATGAAACTTTAGGTCAGAAACATTCGGCACTAGATTCTTTTCCTTGGGGAGCATTTTGGCATTTTCTGCAATGAATAGTTTATCTATTCATTCAACAGATATTTATTAAGTAACTGCAATGTGCCAAGCATTATACATAGTCTAATTTTGGAACACATTTAAATCTTCAATATAGTAGTATATTAAAATCAATCTTATTTACCATCATGTATTCTTTTACAGGGAATCACAATCATTCCCTCTTCTTACCATAATTTAATTTGTCATTTGTTGATAGATGGGCCTTCATGACAAAATTAGGGAAAATACCACACATGGAAAACCTCTTTTCTGAAGCATGTGCACTAATAGAACATTGGGACTTTTGACCTACTCAGCATGGCCAGCAATAACAGCACATAAAGGTGTACTTATTTTTTAACTTGCATATTCAAGTTTTCACACATTCAAGTTTTCATCCAATTGTCCACAAAAACAGTGTTTATTACTATTGTGTTTAATATCATTTCAGGGCCTACAGTGACAAGGCAACGAGCCAGAAGAAATTACTGCTGATCCGAATACACAAGTTATTCATAGTTTTGTTGAAGGAGTTACACTTTCAACATGCAGTGCCCTATGCTTTGCTTATTTTACATTTTTGATATAAATTACTTGCTATCTTAATCTGGGAGTACATCAGGAGTGGAGCGTTAGAATCTTTGCCCAAACCACCAACGCTCAGCATATTTCTTCTGAAATTACACAGGCCAACAAGCAAGAAGATTGTTTAGAAAATACAGAATATCAGCACAGAGATTTTGAAAAAGATAATTTTACTTTTGACCACTAACGACTTCTGAAGTCTCTAGTTTGCAGCAAGAAAAATATTTTAAAAGAAAACAAAAATATGTTTACCAATGCTTCTTTCAATTAGTTTTGCTTTTTAGTATGAAGAGTTGAGTATATTTTGGTATTTATTTCAAAAATGCATAAAGTCTATTAAATTCCAGCTGATGCTGCTGAAGGCAATTTTGAAGATTTTTCCATTGTTTGATGAAAATCATATTTACATTACTTTGCATGATGTTTCTGTGCGGGTATAATTATCAAATAGACTATTCAGGAGTTACATGTGGGGGTGGAGAATGGAAAAAAAAATCCTAAACTAGCTTCCTGGGGTTTTGTTTGTTTTTCTTTCTCTCTTTCTTCATATAGTGTTTATAAAATGGGCAAGTCTAGGAGAACTTTCTAATTTGTGGATGGTGGTTCCAAGCTGTGCCTATACAGCTTTATGACTGCTTAGTTCCAAAATGTGTAAGCACATTACCCTTCTACATAGCAAAATGCCCAAGAGAATGCAACGCAAAAGAAATGAAGCAGAAGAAAATATATTGTACCATTTTCTTCTTCTATTTTTTTTTTTACATTTAATCTAGAGTTGATATAAAGTGATTTCAACTTTTAGGAGTTAGTGAATACTTTGTGCTTGCTATTTCCCTGTCTCAACTCAAGTTTTGTAGTTATACTTGACTGACAACCCTACCCTATGCAACTCCTGAGAAAATCTTCTCAGGCAGGTATTGAAAGAAGAAATAGCCCTTCCTCTGAGATTCAACACTGGAAATTCCTATTATTTATTTTGAGGCTAAATCATGTTTTGTTTGGACTGTGTGTGTGTGTGTGTGTGTGTGTGTGATTCCCAAAACCTTAACTTTGCTGTGCAAACCAACTTTTCTGTGGAATTTGCAATGTTCTATCATCTGCAAGGAAAACACCTGCTATGTCAGCTTCAGAGCAAAACTTTTAAAGGCGAAATTGCCTTAGTGTCTCTCTCGTATACCTTAGTATATTATCTCTAAGCAGTCGGTGTGCAACCAAAAGAAAAAATTATTTTATGGTTTTTGTTTGTTTTCTGAAAAGTGTGTGCAAATGAATGGTTCTGTTTTCATTGATATAAAAGTCTTGAGGAAGAATCAGAAAAGCTTTGGACACATAGTAGTTTCACCTAAGTTGAATTTGAATATGACTGGGCCACAATGAATTTCTTGTTTATAAGGAAAAAGCAACACATACTCCTTGTGCAAAGAAGAGTGGCTTCTTTCCTGAACCATATAGATTATTGCAGCGAAACTTTGATGCTGGAACCGATCGCACTGAAGAAGTGTCCATGGAACAGCAGCCTACAATGCTGGCTTTGTTCGCAAACATGAAAGGGGCTCACACAGACACATGGCTCTTGCCTCTCTTCCTTTTGTATAGCATAAACAAGATCTTGAAAAGATGGTTGGCTCTCCCTTTCTCTGCCTCTTTGCCTCCCATTTACTCCTCAAGGTATTAAATCAACTACTCAAAGAGTGACTTTTGCCTTCACTCTCCAAAACTCACACAGAAATTTTCTTTCCAAAATCTACCTGATGCCTGTCAGTGGCCAATGAAAAGATAAGCTTTCATGACCGACTCTTTGAGATCCATTTAAAAGATCACTTCCTCTTCGAAATAGAACCTAACCCTAGCAAGACATTTAGTTATTTTCTCCTCTGTGTTCTCATAGCAAATTGCTTATAGCTCTCTTACAATTACACTGATGCATTACAATGCATCTGTTGTACAGAGGGACTGTTCAACCAGAGTTTAAACTCCTTAAAAGCAAGAATCGTAATTTATTCATTTTTGTAGCAGAAGTGAGTGAACAATCAAGAAATATTCAACAAAATTTAGAATATTCTGGCTGTATTCTAAGATGCAATATGCTCCATTATTTACATTAAGATAAGGAATGAAAAATGTTGATGATATCTAGGCAGGCCTTTCCATTACTAACTTATATCCTTATTGAACAGTCTTTTTGTTATGTTGATGCTCTGCTCCAAAATACAAGCAAATAACATTAAGCATCTGTGAGCCAGACTCTTCAGACTCTTCAATGATTCCTTTTAGACTTCACAGTCAAGGGAAAACTTGTTGGGATAGTCTAACATTTTTAACATGCTTTATTTTCACCCATGCATTTCAACAAAACTCATATATTGTACTTTATAGGGTAGTTATCTCTGACATCTTTGAAGTACAATTGCTTTCCAGAATGATCTAAAAGTGGTTTAAAAAATATAAAAACCATTAGGAAAAAAATTAAGTAGAAAGACAAAAAGAAAGAAAGGTCCTTAAATATATTTATATTTCTTCAACAGAATGGAAGAAGTATTTTAAATTAAAAGCCAAATTGATTTGATATTTGAATACATGTAAATGTTTTGATTGTCAAAATCTTCAAAATATAAATTAAAAGCAGATTTAAAAACTAGAAGATTAAATGTTACAGAAATTCTAGTAAAATATTTTTAAATTATGAGTTTAGTAAAAAAAAACCTAAATTTAAAAATAAATAAAGGTATAAACAAACTCAGAGAATACATGAACAGAAAAATTTGAATGATCAGAAACCAATTTAAATAATAAAATCGTGTTGTTTTACCTGGAAGCACATTATTTTTCACATGTAAACATGATAAAATTTGCCTTCATTTTCTTGTGTATGTGTGTGTGTGTTTAGTTTTGTTTTAATTATAACAGTGTAGGCAGACCTGTATTGAAACATCATTCCTTCAAATAAATCTTTTAATTACTACAGATTTTATAATTGGAAAAAAATCCTTTATATTACTAACACAAAAACCCAAATTTTCTATGTTGGGCTTCTAAAATTAATTAAACAATGAAAAATAAAGAGTAGAGTCAAGTTTAAGGGTACACACCTTTTACTCCAGCTATGTCCCAAGCTGAGGTAGACAGATTCCAAGTTGCAGGCCAACATGGGTGACTTATGGAGACTCTATCTTAAATTTAAAAATAAATAAATAAATAGGGCTGGGGATACGATTCCATGGTGTAATACCACTGGGTTAAATCCCTGATATTTCAAAGAATAAACAAACCCAAAACAGTAGATTCTAAGGTCTCATTTGTGAAACAATGCAGCAAAATGATTAATTTTCAAAAGTATAAAAAGTTTCCACACAGACACGCACACACACATCAACCATTTTAAATTTTTGAAGAAAAAAAAAAAGGTTGGCAATGACATGCTCTTGAGTTAGAAATAACAGGTAATAACATTAAAAATCACCAAGTTAACAAAACTACTCATAGTAAAGAAACAAACACTGTATATTAAAACTCAGATGTAGGTTTCTCATTCAAGGTAAGATCCTCCCTATCAACATGAAGGCAGCTGACCACATACATAATTTCCTTTCCTCCAAAAATTTTTGTGTGAATAAAACTATTTAAAAAAAAGTGACAAGAAGAATCTCAAGTGAAAGGAGTAAGTAGCAAAAAGGAGGGGACTATCATCAAGCCTCAAGAGATTTCAACTTCTTTCTGGAGGGTGGAAAGCAAAGGCCAGAGACATAAACAAGGAATAGTCCAGAGAAATCTTCAGAGAAGAGTGAAGAGTTCATCTACAGATTTCCATTTCAGAGTCAAGGACAGGCATACAAATTGAAAATAATATATAAAAAGGAAGGTAAGATAAAGCCATGGGTCTTAAAGTCCAGGGTTTAATTGCAAATTGATTATGCAAGATAATCAACTGGTGCTCCACTATAGCCTTACTTGTAGAACAGCTGCTAATTTATTTGGGAGGTACAAATTCAGAGTTTTATTGAAATTTGAACTATTTTTACAACTATATGTAGGCATTTATGGTCCAAAGGAAAGATGCTCTTCTGGAAAATACAGTTAAAAATCGTCCCAAGTTAGATAACAGTTTGATCAATAGCTGCTCAATTATTCAGTCCATCAATGAATCCAAAACACTATAAGGGACACCTACAAGGATCACTGGACATTTGAAAAGGTGCAATACAAAAGAAAGAGACTGAGATAAAGATACAGGGGAACTTATCTGAAAGAAAACAGAAAAGATAAGGGGGCAGTGGAAAAAACCTGAACTTTAAAAAATAATTTTTAAAACTTCCCCTATGATGTTTGATAAAGATGCAACACTCAGATCACCTACTGCAGGAAACAGTGAAGAGATGGTGTGTGTTCATAATATAGTCCATTTCCCATCATCTGCTACCAGAAAATGATTGAGGATTAGTTGGAGTCCTAGTGCAGATAAATTGCTACAGTATATGAGACTCCTTTAACAAGTTTGAGAATTCCCATCAGCCTTCCTGAATTTTTCTTTATACTTTAGTAAAAGATTCTTTGTACCAAATTGTTTATTCTTTCCTCTCTCATTCATGAGCATCAGACCTGCACCATGGTCTGAAGTCTCTTCCTTCATTCTGGGGTCTCATCTTCGCAAATGTGTCACTCAATACACTACTTGCACAAATAAGCTTGCTGTGTCTGCTTTTTGAAGGAGCCATGATGAACACACATGGTGCCAGACACATTCCAAAAACATGGATGACTGGTGTGGGTACAGGCCCACTCTTTTTTTTTTCAGAGAGAGAGAGAAAGAGACAGAGAGAGACAGAGACAGAGAGAGAGTAACACTTTTTATTTAGTTTTTCATGTGGCTTTCGTTGCTCTGAGAGTTTGCTACGTACATGAGGCTGGGGTTTGAACTTGTGTACTCGCGCATGCCGGGCAAGCGCTGTCACCACTGAGCCACTGCTCCAGCCCCTAGGCCCACTCTTCTAGTAGACAAAATATGTCGGCATTTCAAGTAGCACATGCAGCAGGAATACTCTCTGGAATAAGGTCATCATGGATAAAGATTCATCATTGATAGCTGTATAAACATTTTGTTTAAAGGGAACACTATGAGAAACTTTTGCTTCTTCCATTTGAAATATATAAGGGAGAGGGGGGAGCCTTGAATGCAAAGTTATTGGAGCTGAGTAATTACTGCTGTCATAGTGATGTACCACATAAATGTGTAATTCAAAATTGAGGCCTGTTAGTGGCAGTTAAAGGTCAAGTATATGAGCCAGAGAGTCTCCTTGATAAATACCTGGAGCCAAGCAACAGACCAAAGCTCTGATGGCTTGAATTATAGAGCTCCAGATGTGTTTAGATATTCAGGCAAGCCAAGTTCAATATGCTTAGGCTATGAGTCTGGCCAGGAAAACCTGGGGCTTGAAATGTGGAAATGAATATGGATACCTATGAGGGCTTGTCAATGAAGATTCCCTAAACCCTTAGAGCTTTCAGGACCTCCCTAGTAAGAATTGGTAACCTTTCCATGTGAAAGATGCTGCAGACAACTCTCCCCTGCAAAGCAACAGGGTCTTCCTCAGGGGCTTCTCCCTACTTTTCTATCTGGACATTAGAATAATAGATTGAGTAAATTTTAGGATGAGCATGTACCAGATCTGATACACAACTCAAAAGAGATCATGTAACAACAAAATTGCAAAAATTAGCATATTTCTGCAGAAAGCAGGTACAATGGATTTAAGTATGTCTACCCGCAATTCACTGTCAAATCCCTAACCCCTACATGACTTTATTTGGAAGTAGGGCTTTTAGGAGTCAGTCAAGGTTCAATGCAGTTATAAGCGTGGGATTTTGTGTGGCCTGAATTCAATAGCATTGCTAGTCTTATAAGAAGGCTACCTCTGCCTCTGCAGACCTGGTGAGTACACAGTAGAAAGGCATTTACCATGAGTAAGGAACAGGACCTTCACAAACAACTGGCCATACTGGGTGATCTTGAACTTCCCAGCCTCCAGATCTATGAGAAATAAATTTCTATCTTATAAGCCACCCAATCTATGGTGTTTTGTTGCAGCACCCCATACAGAACAATATAACAAGAAAGTACCCCTGGATTAGAATCTTAATGGTGCTTGATTGAAATAGCTGAACTATGACTAAATAAATAAACATTATAAGACCCATAGAATTGGACCAATTTGTTGGGGTGCCTTTTAGAAGCCTAAGAAAGTGATGGCCTGTGCTTGATAAAGTGTAAATATCTAAATTGCCCTGAGAAGATGATGGGAGAAAGAAAAAAAGAGTCTAAGGGAAATGGGCATGTCAAATGAGTAAAAGTTAGGATGCCGGAGTCCTAAGAGGATCATATTTTTGGAGAGATCCTAGGAGATGTACCTCTCACCAAGACCATGGAGAGTACACTGTTGAGAGGAGCATGGAAATCAGTAAGTTCAGCGACAGCTATTCTCTCTAGGTCAAGACTGGCAGTATGAAGTGTTCAGAGACTGGCTTCTTAACATCCAGGGTTGATGGGTCCCAGAATTAATACAATCCAACAGAAGTTAATAGATAACACTACACCAACTGATAAATTTAGAAAGAAAGAGGACAGGGCTTGGCACACAAGAAGTTATAAAGATGGTTCACAGAGCATGATCATATGATAGAAACAACAGGGCACTTCTTAACATCTATAACCAGAAAAAAAGGAAAACAGGTTGGAGCCAACACTGAAATAATGAGATGTTTTCCTTCAGGATGCAGTATAAACATTAAATCATAGACCTCTATATGGCAGAGTATTCTCAGTAGGAAGAAAAAATGTGTCTGGGAACTAGGAGTTCAAGTGGTAATGACCCCATTTATCTTCACTCTAATTGACCCAGGAAGGGATTTTGACCTTCACAACACTGGACTCTGCTCACTTGCCAGGGGACAGCCAGGATCCCATTGAACTGTAAGACATAGCTGATGCCAGTACACTTTGAATTCTTTGTATCTAGATATTAATATTTGAAAGGAAGAGTTATCAACCTGAGAGGAAAAATCAACTTTAGTCCACAGGCAAAGGTAAGGTTCTACCACAATCATGGGTGCAGAGGGAACACTTCCTAGTATTCCCTGAAGAGTAGGATTGCCAGTCCAGTGAAGAAGTAAAAACTTGGGCTGAACCACTAAGTAAGCTGTCAAGATGTCCTGAGATGATAGACGAGAGTGAGGGCAAATGAGAACAGGAGCTGAAAGAAGAGGATGAGTGTCAGTGTGGCCCTGGGACTACCTGCACATTGCAGGCTACAGTTAATCGCACTAACCTGAATCTTTGGTCTTTCCTTGGGGAGCAAGGACTGCAGAAAACGAGGAGGTACTTCTCCTAGATCAGATCCATAAATCTGTAAGGCACATGGGAACGAATGAGCTGGCAATGATAAGGCTCTGTGCAGATTTTCTGCTGCAGGAAGTGTAATGTATTGATTGAATCAGCTGTTGCCCTTGCAGATCCACCATGTGTTTGCCCCAATGTTCCACTGTTTAGAGGCTTCTCCTAACTAGTGCATGAACACTATTGTGTTTCCAATGCAAGCCCATTCCTAGGAGATATAGGGCTCTTTGAAGTTATACTTTGAGCTCAAAGACTCTAATTAGTTTGGTAAAAACTTTCTTAGAACTGCATGGTTCTTTGCAACTTCCTCTTCTGCCTTCTTTTTTGCTCTTTCTCCACCACAGATTCAGATCTGCCCCACAATCTTAAGATTCCCCAACACCATGTGCCCTTGTCACTTCTTCCTTCATAGCGGATCTGTATATCTATTCCTACCCTGGCATCTGCTTCTTAGAGGACTCAAACTGGCCTCTAGAACCACAATTTAAATAATTGTGCTCATTTAAACCTCTAATTCTGAGACAATTTGTTACAGAAGAATATGGAAACTAATAATGGTGAAACAAAGTGGCATGGGATTCAGGAAGGAAGATGGCTCATCTCCAGGAGTAAAGGAAGCCATGGGCGATGGCCTTGGAAAAAGCCTAGGAGCAGCCAGCCATGTTGAGTGGGGTCCTTGGTTTGGGTGGGCAAGAGAGAAGAGAGATTATGCTTTTATTGGGAAAATATAACTAATAAATAATATGAAAAGGTAACTAGGAGTAAATAACTAATTAGAAGAAATATCAAATAAAGAAAATGTAATTGTAATAAACAACTTGGCATAGCATAACACACATCATTATAATATAAAATGTTCCATATTACTCTTTATATAACAATATAATTATATTAGATGAGGGAGTGAAAGGTAGGATTTATTCAAATAATAAATCTTTATCTATATTTAAATAGTAGATATTTTATAAATGTTAACAAACCATTAAATAACAATAAATAAATACTCAAAGCTGTATTTGAGTAATTATTCCAAAATCAAAGACCTTAAAGTATTTGCTCTTAGAAGTTTCCCTGAGATAAGGGAACGGAATGGAGGACAGAATATTATTATTTGTTATTTTCTATGTTATTTTGTATTAAATTTGTATTTGGTTTTTTTAACCACATAAAAATTAACTTAAGTCAATGTTCTCCATTTAAAAATAAAAGTACAAAAATGAGTTTTTAGTAGTTTGTAAGCACAAAAGGAAAAAAGAAAGCACAAAGATTAATTCAATTAATGATTGTCTAAAATTTTTGTGCTTTTCCAAATGACCAAAAAATATGTAAAATTAAGAGCAAACGATAACAGGGAAAATATTTTTGAAATAAGCATGGCAGATAATGTATATTTTTAACATGTAAAAACTCTGTAAATAAAATTTAAACGTTCAAATACTCCTATAAAAACACTGGCAAACTACTTGGTCAAGCCACATTGAATAATCAATGAATAATGATAATTTTAACCTCTTCATA
Organism: Aplodontia rufa; assembly: GCA_004027875.1. NCBI lineage: Eukaryota > Metazoa > Chordata > Mammalia > Rodentia > Aplodontiidae > Aplodontia > Aplodontia rufa. The sequence continues at coordinate 33,491 of PVKS010000398.1, forward strand.
GCTAAATGAATATATACTAAAATAAAAGGCAAGTACTCTTTTACTTATTGTAAAATTATAATGAGAAGATCAATGGGAGGAATTTAGTGATGTTGGAACTCTTATAAATGACACGGAAAGGAAAAACAGCACCATCTTTTGGAAAGCGATTTATCTTGAAGAGTTCTATCCTTCCAAGTTGTAATTCTACTTCTAGAAATCTGTTCTCAGAGAATCATAGGCAACAGAGACAGAATTTTGAACTTGAACACAGCAGTGCATAGGCAAAAATGGTGAATAATTATAATTTAAATATTTGACATTAGGAGACCTTTTTAAGCAGGCATGGTACACATATCCTGCAACCATTACATTTCTTATAGTTAGATTCTGTTATATATGACAGTAGCATCTTTATTTTATCTTTGTGCTTTCTCTTTATTTTCTAAATACATTTATTACACACACTCATACATAAAAATGGAAAAAGGAAAGTCAATGGAATTTATGATTTTGAATTAGAATCATTTCTCTACAGAAAGAATTAGAGACTTGAAGGAAAGAAATTTTCTCTTACTGAAGTAAATGCAAACTTCACAAGTGTATCCTTTCTTCAGTACTTGATTTTTATCCTGATTCCATTTTCAGCCTGAACCTATCTTTGCTCCTCTCACTGCCCAAACTTGCCCCAGATCATTATTTCAAACTCCTTATTAATGTCTTCAATTCACTGTGTCTTTATCTTATTTATCATGGCATTCTCCAGACATGGTTAATATAATTATCTCTTTTCTTTTGAGACACTGAAAATATTCAAGAAATTTATGCAAACAAAATGATCACTTTCCAATATAAGTTAATTTGAACATTTCTCAGACAAAAATATTATCCTTCTTCCTTTCCATTGCTTTCTTTCTTTCTCATCCCTCTAGCCCTTGTATCCCAAATTTCTCTTCTTTCTTTGTCAAATCCTTCCTTTCCATCTACAAGCAGAACACATCTTACTTAATTCACATCCTATGAGGGTCAGAGCTGTGAAGCAGGCCAAATCACAGTGAGAGCCAAAGAGTTCACCAAGAATGGTCAGTTTGAGCCTGAGGCTTGACTAGGATTTCAAACTTCTTTTTAGAAAATCTTTCAGTTTAGTAATCAGTGTGCAAAAGGATGTGGTTGGTAAATATTCCACCAATGGGGAGGCAGGCACCAGCATGAACTAACTCTGAAGGAAGATTCTCTAAGGTTCAGACAAGGCTTGACTACTTACCAATCCTGTGACGTTGCTAACAACCACTGAACTCTAGGGCCTCAATTTCCTACTGTGTGAAATGGACTCATGTGTGACTCATCACTATTATAGAGTCTGCATGATACCAAAAACACAATCCAAATAATTTAGTCAGTAAATACTCAATAAATTTTAGTTGTTAGTATTAATTGTTATTATCATAAACTGGCTAATCTGGCTTAGTTTCTACAGCCAGATTCACATGATCATACAGGAAGTAATTGTGTAGTCCATGTTTTTCTCTGAGTCTGGGCCAGAATTCAGTGAAGCAGCCAGGGTACATATCATTCCTGAAATGTTTCCTCCACACACATTTTTTATGGGTGTATTAAAGTTTTACATAGCGATTTGTTATTATATATTCATACAAGCACACAATATAACAATATAATTTGGCCAATAACATTCCACACCACTTCACCCTTCACTCCCCACCTCCCACCCCCAGTCACATTCCTCTACTAATCTCCCTTTGATTTTTATGAGATCCCAGATCCCCAACCTTTCTTTCCTTTTTCCTGTCTAATTTCCACATTTGAGAGAAAACATACTACCTTTGACTTTCTACGTTTAGCTTATTTTACTTAACATAATGGTCTCTAGTTCCATTCACATTCCTGCAAATGTCATAATTTTATTTTTTACGGCTGAGTAAAACTCCATTATGTATTCATATGTATGTAGACCGCATTTTCTTTCTCCAGTCACCCTTTAAAGGACATCTAAGTTAGTTCCATAATTTGGTTATTGTGAACTGTGCTGCTATAAACGTGGGTATGCATGTATAACTGTGTCATGATGACTAATTCTTTAGGATAAATACCAACAAATCATACAGCTGCGTCATATGGCGCTTCTATGTTTAGCCTTTTGAGTAAACTCCATAATGATTTCTACAGTGCTTGTACTAATTTACAATCACACCCACAGTGCTTATGTCTAGAAATGTATCCATTGCTTTTAGGTTTTCCAATTTATTGGAGTAAAATTATTTTAAATTGCTGTATTTTTGTGATGTCTGTGGTAATTTCTCCTTGTTCATCTCTAATTTTATTAATTTGGGGCTTTTTGGCTTAGTTTGATTAAAGATTTATCAATTTTTGACTTTTTCAAAGAACCAACTGTTTTTACATCAATGCTTTAAACTTTTTTTTTTTTATCCTCTCTGGTTGATTGATTTTAGCTCTGATCTTAATTATTTCCTTCCTTCTATTGGTTTTGCAATTAGTTTACTCTTCTTTTTCAAGGATCTTGAGATGCATCATTAGGCTGCTTCTTTGGAAAGTTTCTGATTCGCTTATGTAGGCACTGGGAGCTATCTATCCACTTTCCTCTTAAAACTTCCTTCATCGTGTCCCAGAGGTTCTGGTATATTGTTATCAGTATTCTCATTTGATCCTAAGAATTTTTTAAGTTTCTCTCCTAAATTCTTCTATCACTAATTCATCATTGAAAAGTGTACCATTCAATCTTCATATGTTTATGTAAATTTTGAAGGGAATTTTACTGTTTATTTCTAATTATGATCAGATTAGATATAAGGAATTATTTCTTTTTCTTTGTTATTTCTTGACCTAAAATATGTCTATTTTGGAGAAATTTCCATGAACAGCCAAGAAGACTGTATTTGACTGTTGGTTGGTGAAATATTATATAGATTTATCCTAAATCCATTTGATTTATAACTATTTTTAGTTCCCAAGAGACATTCCTGAGTTTATGTCTGTATGAACTTTCTATTTGTTAGAGTGGTGCTTTATTATTACCCAGTATTATTGTACTGGGGTCTACCTGAGGCTTCAACTTGAGTAGTGCCTCTTTTACATAATTAGATGCACCCACATTTGGGGCATAAATATAAGTTATATTTATATCTTCTTATTGTGTTGTTCCATTTACCAGTATGAAGTGACCTTTTTGTCTCTGCTGGTTAATTTTGGATTGAAGACTGCTGTGCCAGATACGGAAGTACCCCTAGTGCTTATTTCCAGGTTCCATTTGCATGGTTATCAATTTCTGTCCTTTCCCTTCCAGCCTGTGGATGTCTTTGCCTATAAGGTGTGTCTCTTGCAAACAGCGTACTGTTATGTCTTGTTTTTTAATCTGTGCTGCTAGTTTATGTCTTTTAATTGAAGAGCTGAGACCATTTACATTCCATTCTATTAGAGAGACATATTTATTAACTCTCGCCATTTTGATTTACTTATAATGTTTAATATGGTCCCATTCCTCATTTGCTTCACTACTCTTCAAATGAGATTTGTTAATTCGTGAGCTTTGGGTTTTGTTTTTTTTTTTTTTCTTTTCCATCTGTATGGAATATTTCTTCAAGTAAGTTCTGTAGTGCCAGTTTAATAATCATGAATTCTTCTAATTTCTGTTTATCTTGAAAGGTTTCTGTTTCTTCACGCATTTTGAAGAATAGCTTTTCTGAATTTAGCAATCTTGGTTGATAGTTATTTTCTTTTAGAACTTAGAACACATCACTTCAGCCACTACTGAATTTTTGACATTGTGACGAAAAATTGGAAGTGATTCTGATTGACTTGCCTCTAGATATGACATGACACTTTTCTTTGACGCTTTTAAAAATCTATCCTTGTTCTTTTTTATTCTTGTTAAAGAAAAGGAAAGAAGGATAGAGGTAGAGAGATAAATAATCAGTTTTATTTTCTATTTTTTTTTTATATCTGACCTTTGTTTCTCTCATACTTAATTGTGTATGTGGTGCTGGGGTTTGAAACTGGATCCTTGTACATGCCAAACAAGTGCTCCAGCTTCTGAGTCTCCAGTCAAGCCCTATCCTTGTACTTTTTATCAGTAATTTTCATTTCAATTTTTGCTGGAGAGGTTCTTTTTTGTATTGTCTATTTGGAGTTCTGGAAGCCTCCTCTTCTGGATGTCCACCTCATTTTCAAGGTTTGGCAGTTTTCTGTTATTATTTCCATAAAGAGCTTATCCATTTCATTACCCAGAATCTCAGAATCCTCCTCAGTTTCAGTGATAATTAAATTTGGTGTCTTTATGCTGTGTCAGAGTTCTTGTATATTCTGATATGGTTACTTTTTATTTTCTTTAATATAGTCTGAATGCGGGCCACTTTCTTTTCAGTTCTTAGATTCTGTCTTCAGCATACCTACTCTATTAGAGAAACTTTGAACTGAAAATTTTGTCAGATTTATTGTATCTTTCATTTCTAAAATTTCTATTGGGTTCTTTTTAAATATTTCTATTTCCTTATTGAATGTCTCATTCATATCCTTCACTGACTTCCTTAATTCATTCAGTTGTTTTTCTATGTTCTGTTGAAATTCATTGATCATTTTTATGATGATTCTTTTGAGTTTCTTATCTGATATTTCATCCATTTCAATATTTTTGGGGTTGTTTGCTGGTGAATTATGAACTTAGGATGCGCTGCATTAACTTGTTTTTTCATATTTCTTGTATTCCTCGGTTGTGTTTTATTCATCTCTTGGAAGGGATTTCTCTTCCACTTTTATGTGTGAGCCTTTTTCGGGTCATGCCCCCCTGACTAGCCCAGGGAATGGTAAAGCAAATGCTTTGGCTACTGTGCTGTGGTTAGAGTGGGTGCCTCACACTGCCTGGCTGCTTGGTTGCAGTGCTGCCTACAGCATGCAGGTATGAAAACTATGCATAACGTAATCAAAGAATGGGGTCTTCCTTTAGCATGGAATACCCTGGTAGAGGCCTATCCAGCATGTGTGGTTTGTGCCTAGAAGTGTCCACACCCCCAGTACCTGATGCCACCAATGGCCAGGTAATCCATGGGTACCTCCCTTTGATGTGATGGCATATTGACTTACTGAAGTCAGAGGGGGTATATGTTTGTCTTGATGGTAGTTGATACCGTTACAGGCTTGTCGTTTGCCTGACCCAGTGGTCAAGCAAATCAGCATACTATGATTCATGAACTGACAGTGGTGATGATCTTGTATGGTTGGCCCATCACGATAGAGGGTGATCAAAATATCCATTTCACAGGTCTGGATGTGCAGCAGTGAGCAACTCAGTTACAGATTGCTTTTTTTCTTTTTTTTTTTTAAGAGAGAGGGACAAAGAGAGAGAGAGAATCAATTTTGTTTAGTTTTTCATATGGCTTTCATTGCTCCGAGACTTCGTTGTGTACATGTTGCTGGGGTTCAAACTTGTGTGCTTGCGAATGCCGGGCAAGTGCTGTAACCGCAGATCCACTTCACCAGCCCCTCAGTTACAGATTTAATGAAAGCTACACATTCCTTATCATCCACAGGCTAAAGGCATGATAGAAACATATGACTTGCTTAAGCAAAGATTTAGGACTGCAGTCAACCCATCTTCTATTAAAGGGTGGGTGCAGCATCTATGGGCCAGTTAGGAGAGCTCTCGGTGAGCATCCTTAATGAGCAGGTCCAGCTCCTAAAAAATTTTTGCTGCACATACAGCAGTCCCAATACAGGTCCAGCTGACAACATAAGATGTTGTACTTAAACCTGGCTTTAGGAAACTTGGGCAGTTTTTTTTTCTTGCTCCCACTAGATTAAGTTGGGTGAAAACTGAATAGGACATAGCCCTGGATAATAAAGCTCCCCCCTTTCATTGAGTAGCTTTTGTCAGCCCCATGGGAAGAAGATATCAAGTGTGATCTCCTTATGACTCCATAAGTGAGTGAATGGCCCTCCCCCGATACATGTGACTTGGCCAGGTCCTGCAGGTGGGACGCAGATTTTAAACAGCATGTTTGTCATTTTCCTTTGGCTTGTCATGAGTTTTCCAATGCTGGTACGCACAGAACCTGCTGAAATTCAGGACCAAGTTGTATGAGTGTGGTATCATGCACGGGAAAGCCACCACAGGCAGCCACTGTGCTTTCCTAGGAGTCACAGAATGTGATTTACCTGTACTGATTTGTCCTTTCATCTTCAGGTGTGTCCTTGCCAACAATACTGTGAATGGAGCACATACCAACACCCAAGTAGCAAATACCTCTGCTTGATGGGTACACACTGAAGGGTCTGTGAGCTCACTGCCAGACTACTTCAGTGAATTCAGAGTATCTCTGGACCATTGGACAAGGCTGGGAAAGACTTTTATTGCCACCTCCATGTGGGATGAAACTGGCAGTGGTTTATAGCAATGCTAGGTGATGGGACTTGTCTTTTGGTTATATGTTACTCCAGCTTACATTGTTGTTGTGGCCTATGGATGCAGGGCTCTGCCCTCCACACTAAGGAATCATCAAGGAAGGCTTTAGACACGTAGAATTTATGACAAAGTATCCTAAAGAGTGGACTGTAGAACAAACAAAATAATTAGTTAGGCTTCCTTACCAAGATTTCCAGGGGTTTGTTAGTATGTGGCCAAGTTTATGAACACCCTGATTCAGTGTATGCAATCAAGGATGTAAACATCTGCTTGTGAGCATGCACACACTTATGTAATCTGCTGGCAACTTGTCTTCTTTGTCTGACTTGCTTATAGAAAAGGCCTATGGAAATGGTTGGGGGATAAATGGAGCTGGTGGCGGTTTAGTGGAACTACTTGGGGCTGAATGGAACTGGCTGGGGAAAAATGGGTTTGGAGCTGGACATTGTGGTTTGTTGCTGCTTCTGAATAAAGAATGTCCCCTATTCTGACTATGTCTTGCATCTTCTTCCACCTGCCAAGATCCCAAATCTGTTTATTGGGCCTAAGCCTCCACCAAACATCCATGAAGCAATCAGCACAGGAAGAACACACACACACACACACACACACACGCACACGCACACGCACACGCACACAGAAAAACGATTCTTAATGGAAAATAAAGAAGTTGTCTCCACTGAAGTTGGTCAAAACAGTCTACAAGAATAGATGGTCACTCTCTATGCCAATTGTCTTTCTTTCATTTCTTCTTGGGGTATTTATGGGGAGAGAGACAGAGAGAGAAAGTGAAAAAACATTTTGGGGTTATTAATCCCTTCTTTTTGTGTTGCTCACCAAACTGCTAGCTGGAGTGGCCTAAGGCTGAATCCAGTTGGAGTAAGCCTCAGCTTCCCTTCTCACCTGTATGACGTAAGATGGAATGGGAAGTACTGTCTGCACAGACCAGATTAATACATACCCAGGGAAGGGCTGCTGCAGTTGTCTATAAGGAGAGTTTCAGTGGCTGGGAACGAGGTTGCAGGGGCTCTGTTGTGTGGTATCTGCTTTGGAGAGATTGGATCAACATACCTCTGGGGCCTGGCAGCTGTCAATCTCTGATGGGAGTCTAGATTTCAGAAGCCTCCTAAGAATTCTACTCATGGGGCAGGGCAGCCAGTCCTCCATTCCCTCTGCTGCCCTGGAACAGAGCCTTCTCAGTGCTTAGTCTTCAATTGTATTCCCTCACACCTGCCCAGATTCCCAGCCTGCTTCAGCTGGTCTTATGAACTGCCAGACTCAAAGGAGACACAAGTTGGGCGCCCCTTTGCTTTTCCAACTTGAATCCCCCTGGATCAATCTTCTCAGTGCTGTTTCATTCACATTCTGCTAGGTACACCCTAGACCACACATCAGGGAATTGTCAGGACTATTGATAGGGTTTGATCTGCTCTACCAGTTCTGCAACAGAAGCTTCAGTGTGGCCACCTCAAAATGGCTCCAGTGCTTTTCCCCAGCCAGTAGAGAAACAGGGGGCACTTTTAAAACACCACTGCACAGTGCAGTCTTTGGGTTAATTAAGTTCAGGCCTTTTTCCTGGTCTCAAGTTTTTCTACACCAAATCTGTTTCTCTCTGTGTTCTCTGGTAAATCAGCGGCTGTACTGCTGCCTCTGCCATAAACAGCTTGACTACAATATACTCTTTCTTCTTTGTATAATGTACACACATTTATGAGTCTCCAGGACACTCTCACTGTCCAATATTGAATTTTATTGAAATCCTTCCTTCACTCACCTTGATTAGAAGGGTTATTCCTGCTGATTGAATCCTGAACCATGGAACAACTAGGGATACAAAAATATTTTATAAATTAATTTATCCCCTGAATTTATAATTACAAGTTGGGATGTTAGTGGTCTTTTTTTTCCCCCACTACAATGGAAAGCTCATCTGAAATTAAAACCAAGCAGGACCAAGCAGGACAAAAAAATGGAAACAGCCTGATGACAGGAATTGACCAACTCCTGGAATCTTAATGTACTACTACCTTGGCAAAAGTGAGCTCTGGGTGAGTATGCTGGTGGGAGAGGGTAGTGAGAGGGAGCCAGCAGCCATAAGCATAGCATGGGCAAGCTCAGAAAACTTCCCTGAAGAGACAACACTTAAGATTTGAGTGGAGGTGGGGAAAGGAAGATCAAAAGAGAAAACAGCAGGAACAAAGGAAAGGCATCTGGCAGGAGCCCAGGAGCACAAGGCTAATGGAGTTAGTATAGGACAAGCAGCATCAGCATCTCATGACGAGGCTAAACAGACAAAAACCAGATCACTCGACACTACAAACTATGCTAAAGGGTTCTAAAGGAGACCCGATGACTGTGGATGGGAAAGGAAGGAATTCTTCTAGGATGACTGTAGCATTCCCTGCTGCCTTAAATACCTATTGATTTCCATAGATAGTTATTCTCTGGAACAAAGAAAACTTGATCAGAATTGAAAACGGAGCTGAATCCTCTTTTTAAAAACAGATCTGTAGAGGCTAAGAGGAAAACTAAGAGCGATGAAAAGGTTCTTGTAGAAAATTGTCCCTCATGGCCCTCAACAGCACAGTTGATAGCTAAATTCTTGCATGTAATATCTGGGGAATGCAAGGTTGTGACTGAAGCTCAAAGGAGCTGCCACTTTAATGGGACATAAAGATATAAAGGAGAGCAGGAAATGTGGAGTTCCCAGGATGCCTCTTAAGGATCCAGGAAACCTGCCTAAGTAAATAAGAGAAATTCACTTCCCCAGTTGCTAGACTACAGACAGAAACAAAATAAAACATAACCATGGTAACCATATGACTCTCGCTACAGTCGTGCACACCCTGAAAAGACAGCAACAGCTGCTATGGCAAATGGTATGATAGTTGTGCCAGCTCACCTTTACCGTCAAATCTCAGAGTGTGCTCTCAGGATTGGGAACATTTGGGAAAGCCCTGAGAGCCTAAAAGTGTAGGTGTGCTTCACACCGCACACAGAACCCTTTCAATCACTCCTCATTCATTGTTTTACTCCAGCTCCAACTTTATGACCAGGTCTAACATAAACATACACACAAAGAGCATTTGCAGACAATTCAGTTAGGTCTGTTTGCTGCTTTTATCTTAGAAGAGTTTTAATTACTTTATTTTTGAATATATACTTTGATGCGATCCCCTTTTCTGAAACTGTCATGTAGGCACACTCGGTTTAAGATCTTCATTGACGTTAAGTAACTAACAGCGATGGGAAGGAAAAGAACTGGGAATTGTTTACCTTGAAGAATTGTTATTCCAATGCCCATGTTACATTATTCAAAAAATATATATTGAGTACCCACTATGTACTGGCCCTATTCTAGAGCACTAGGTAAAAGAACAGGAAACACACAAACATATTATCTACAGTTAGTTTTTTATTCTAATTCCCAATATAGTGCTAATTCATAGTGTGGGTGTGAAGTGTGATTATGGCTTCTATGATCTGCAGCCAAGTACATTTCTGCTTAATCCGTGTGGTCAGAGGAACCTCAAAGCCTTTGTTTTAGTCCATGTTGTCTGCAAGCCACCATAAGCACATTCCTCAACTCTTCTTCAATGAATGCATTAAATTGACTTTCTCAATCAGCAGACCTTTTGAGCTACCACACTGCTTGTCTCAACCTTCAAAATTCACCTCACCTGTGTGATGATATAGCAGAAAGAAAACTCTCTATATCTGAGTATTTGTCATATAGAATCTTACTTATCAATAATTTCCAGAGTTTAAAATAAACCTAGATTTCGTTTAGTCAATAAAGCAACTTGTGAGAGTCAAATGAGAAATGAATTTTAGTTTGAGTTCACCTTGCAGTGGATTTAGAATAAAACCCAAATGATCGTATTTTCCCAAATATCGGGGATAAAATTGAAATAACATTTTTGTGGTAAGTCAACAATCACCACATCCCACTAAAGATATCTAATCTTTTCATAGAACAAAACAAGGAGGAATTATGGAAACTGTGACCTCACAATTTTTTAAAAGAGGCATCGTAGTATCTTAAAATCAATCACCACAGTCATTAAGGAATTCTAAGCAATGTGTGTTATTTAATAAATTACACAGGTCAATGAATCCAAAACTGGATGAGTTATAATGACTGCTAAATATTAATCACTTAATATGGATACAAATTTATAAGTATATAGGAAGAATAAGTTTTATTTTATTACACTGTACTTAACAATAATGTATATTTTTAAATAGCTAGAAGAGAGGTTTGTGAATGCTCTCAATGTGAGGAAATGGTAAATGCATGAGGTTACGGATATGTTACGTAGCCTGATTTGAACACCACACAATATATGCATGTATTGAAACATCTTATTGTACGCAAATATAAAAACTAATAAATTTTTAAAATAGTAAATTGCAGAACTACTGCTAACTTATAATATGCATTCAGCAAACTGTGACAACTGTGTTATTTAACTTTCTGCTGCTGTGACAAAATAACTGAGATAACAAACTTATAAGAAAGAAAGATTTATTTTTGTTCATCATCAGAGTTTTCATTCTACTGTCACTTGGCCCTTTTTCTTTGGGTCTGTGGTCAGGCAGAACACCATGGCAGAGAGCCCATTGATAAAGCAATAGCTGCTCACCTTACGGTGTCCAAAAACCAAAGAGAAGGAGGAGTTTTCCTAATATTCCCGTTCAATACATGCCCCTAAGGACCTAACCTCCTTCCTCTAGGCCCCATCTCCTTAAGTTACCACCACCTCTCAGTAGCACACCCAGCTGGGGACTAAGCCTTCAATGCCTGAGTTTTAGGGGACATTAAAGATCCAGACTATCACAAGAATCTAATGTACTTTAGGTACCTACCCTCACAGAGTGTACAAACTACTAGGGAGCCTAGAATTAAAAACATAATCATATGTATAATTTTTTTGAGAGAGGGACAGTGAAAAAGAGAGAGAGAGAGAAAGCAGGAATCAATTTTATTTAGTTTTTCATGTGGCTTTCATTGCTATGATACTTTGTTTTGTATGTGATGTTGGGGTTCAAACCTCTGTCCTTGCACACACCAGACAAGCACCATAACTGCTGAGCCCTCACTCCAGCCCCCATATGTATAATTAAATTTAAATTAAATTAAATATTATATCTAAAAGCTCAGGGTACTTTAGAAGAGTATAAAGGCATAAGAAGGAACATTTGCTGGGGTAGAGAAGACTGGAAAAACAGCCGATTAGGAAAGATCATGAGTTCAGTCTCAGATGTTTTCAGGACAAGAGCCTGTGAGACTCCCAAGAGAGATGTAACAGAAATGTGCATGATGCAGACCGCAAGCTATGCTTTTTTACCCTCAAAGAGAAGATTGATAAATCACAGTACCTCCAAAGTAATTTAACCTAATAAGGGGTTCTCTAAGATACAGGCAACAAAGTTCCTGCATGCATGTTAATCTGGGGCTTGAAATTATGAAATATAGACAAGAGGGGGCCATAACTCTGCTCTACATAATCCAACTTGGGAAAATGCAGTTCAAAGGACTGGTTCTTCAAAGTTGTGTTTATTCTACAGATCAACATAGCATGTTTGGCAAATAAAATGTGTTTACTCTTTTTCAGGGAACAAACACAAAGATAAATGCCAAAGGATCTTGACTTGACACTGCTTGATCACTACTGTTCCGCTATCCTACAAATAAAGTATTACCCCCAAGGTCATAGATTTCTCTCAGAGCAATTACCCAGATGTCTTGGCAAAAAAAAGATCAACTTTCATTTGCTGGGAGATGAGCCTGTCATCCCGGGGAAGTCAACAATAAGCATTCTGATCTGAGTTAAGTGGCCTGAATTAAGATGTGGAGTCTGAGCAGGGAAAAGCAAAGCACATTAGCAGAAAAGACAGAAATCAGAGTATTTTTTGAATTTCTACCAATTTGGTAGAAAGCCAACTTCTAAAATAGGAGCTCTTCAGTAAGCAGGTTTTGTGCTAGTTCTGTAATGGAAAGCTTAAAAGATCATCTACTAATCTGAATTTCTATGAGGAAAAGCACGGCTACATTTTAAGGCCAGTGTTTCCTAGCCATGAAAGATCTTAGAGGTAACTGCTCACACTTTCAACTGTGATGAGATGGTGAAAGCTGACGTCAAAACCTCACCATTAGTGTAATGGAAGATGTTTGACAGTCCTGGAGTTCAAAGATGAATGTGCTTCCTTCCACTGGCTATATGTATTGAAAGTACATAAAGATCTTGAAAGTAAAATATTCTAAGACTAGGATCAATCACTTTATAAGCTATCTTTGCTTTCTTTGGAAAGAAAGGAGAAAAGTGGAAAGAAAAAGAGCCCACCATTACTTTTTCTGCTGATCTTGAATGCAAATGTGCTTCCTTTGAGTATAATTTCATTTCCACTAAAATTATTTAAAAATAGAAAAGAAAGGAAGTATGGAAGGAAGGAAAGGTAGTGAGAAAGGAAGGAGGGAGGGAAGGTAAAGGGAGAAAAGGTCTAAGATCATTAAAATCCTAAAACTGCAGGGAGACTTCGTAAAGGTCTAATGTTCTTGTTCTTTCTAGATCATTCACAGGGAATAGAAACTCCAAGGCTCATTCTGTGGTTAGGCCTATCTGACTTACTACTCAGTTTATTGTAGAATTTAAATCTGCATCCTTATAGAGTTTGCTCATTGGCCTGGTACTTGCCTCTATTCTTACCAAGCTATGTCTACTTGCTTTTTCTCATGAAAGCACTATAGGTAGTACAGTGCCTGTAGACTCAGGAACTTAAGAGCCTGATTCATGAGGAAGCTTGGTCTTAGCAGAATCACAGCACGCAAAAGCAGATCATTCCCTAAAGGGACTGCAGCTTGGGGAGCAAGGCTGTGACATCATTCTGATTAGGGAAAATGTTGCCGCTGGACCCCTGTGCCGAAGAGCATTTGTTAAACATTAAACAGTGAGGCCCGTCTCCACAGGGAAACAAGAAACAACTGCAAATGGGGTCAGACTTGCCCAAGGGAGCCTGAGGCAGAAGTTTTCTGACATGAGCATAAACGATTGATGTCTCTGATGTAGTTTATAAGGCAGTTTTTACATTTGCAGTCTTTGGTTCAGTAACAGTGCAATGGTTTGATTCTATTCAAACTAATGCAGAAAGTCTGTACACAATGGCATTATTTTTTGCCTTGTGCAGGGAGATGGAAAACCAAAGAATTAATGAAGGAGAATGCAAGATGGTGAGCACAGTGGAGCATCTAGCTCCAGGCAAACTAACAGGACTTTCCACCGCAGCTCATAGGCAGGCCCTCAAGATGATGGATGAATCCTGCACAGGGACAGCAGCGATCTGGGAACAACTAAAAACTCAGTCACAGAAAGGAAACCTGGACTGAAGATAGCATGATCCTTATGGAAAAGGGATCTTTTTCTTTCCCCTAAAGCCTTAAGTTACAGATTTGTTGCAGCTACAGCTGAAGTTGTGACAGAAGATATGGGACACAGAGACAAGGTTTGATGTGTAGCAACTAATAAACTTGGAGTCAGATTTTGCTGGTATCATGAGAATTATTTTCTACATTCAAACCACTGGGTAATTGGAGGAAACAAAATGCTTGAGAAATCAACTACACACAAAAAAAGGGCAAGCACAACCAGGCTGCCAGACAAATAGGACTAAACGATAATGACCATAGGCAAACCATACCTAATAAAAATAGCTTTGCAGATCCAGAGAGAGATGTCCATAATCCCAATGAAAGGAAGGTATAGAATCAATTAGGCCTGAACATCAGATCTGAGATCATGTCATTTGATGATTAATTTTTATGTGACCACTCAACTTGGTTAGGGAAAGCCCGGATATCTCATTAGGCATTATTTCTGGGTGTATCTGTGTAGGTGTTTCTGAAAGAGTTTAGCATTGGCCTTGGTGGACTGAGCAAAGTAGTTGGTCCCACTCATCATGTGTGGGCATAACCCAATTCACTGAACGTTGAGGAGAACAAGAATGTAGGGGAAGGTAAACTTGCTGGGAGATCCATCTTTTCCTGTCCTTGGCACTCCTGATTCTCAGGCATTCAGACCCAGACAGGAATCCACTTCATTGGCTTTCTAATTCTCAGGCCTTTGAACTACACCGCTGACATTCCTTCAACTCCAGCTTGCAGACAGCAGAAGGTGGGAAACCTCAGTCTCCATATTTGTGTGGGTCAAAACCTCATAATAAATATCTTTGTAAATATATAGATGATAGATAGATAGATATCTTAATGACTTTGTTTCCCTGAAATGACCTGACTAATACACCTCACTAGTGTTACTATAGCAGTACTAATAAGAAAAGCTAATGGTACTTTATATAGTTGTGTAATGATAAATGAAATGGCATTAGAATTGAGACAGAGAATTTTGCAAGTGAAACAAAAATAAAGACTTCCTTGCATTCACAATACTATTCTTGAAGGAAAAAGTGTAGATGATTTATATATTACTAAACTAAACAACATTATTCTTAGTAATAGCATTTTTGGGTTTATTTTTCAACTTAAAATGAACTACCAAAGTGAAAAAGAAAAACTTCCTTTATTTTCTGAAGTAATCTCCTAATATTTTTTTGCTTTTCTTCAAGTTAAGAAAATCACATTTTCCCTAGAAACTGAACAGAAGGAAATCTAGCTCAATCTGCACTGCCGTTTTGAATGAGATGGTATAAACTGAGGCACTTGCCATGTGGCCTGAGAAACAGAGGACAAGTTTGAGAGGAAGAAGTCTGCAACAGTAGCACAGCAGAGATAAAGATGAGACATGAAGAAGCCCTCATAGTATATGACTCCATCTTTCATTGATAGTTCCAAATTTATTTTTTAACTGAGGCCCACCATATCCCTTCCAGTTTACCCTGTGGGCAATCTCTTTTCATGATACCTCTCTGTAAACTATCTTTAGGTGTTTTTGATTACTGATCATCAGACTTGAACAGAGCTGGGTTTCTGCTTAAGTTGGAACATGGGTTCACATTTAAGGTAGCAAGAGATGGAAGTCAAATATTAATTGAATTTTCCCCTCACAATGGGTGTGTTGAAACTTCCAAAATCCCCTAATCCTTTTCCTAAACGTTTAGATGAGAAATCCATGGTCATTATTATATATCAGTGTTCCCAGCAGTTAATCAGAACTGCCTGACATAACTTCAGGTGGAACAAGACCCTCAGAGAAGTCTTCTGGCAGCATTAAACATAGTGATAAACTCATTTTAGCATCTGTACCCATATATGAAGCACTATTACGTGTTTGTGCACTGGGTGCTGGCATTTCTTTGGTGGACACCATGCAGTCCCAAGTTTCAAGGAGATTGCAGAAGACTAAAGAGGGATTTTAAGTGCAGTAAGAAGTGTCCTAAAAATAGTGGTAAATCTGGATGAAGTGAAGGCACAAAGAAGGAGCATCTCTGCCAGTCTTCAGAGATCCAAAAAGGGTTTCCAAGGGAAATGAGGCATAATGTAACATCGAAAAGATGAGTAGGAGTTAAGCCAGATTGAAGAGTTAGGGTGACTGGAGCAGATTCCTGGGCCAAAAGTAAAGCGTGTTCCAAGGCCTAGAGGCAAGTGTTAGTGTAATTTTTCAGTATGGCTGGCACCTAAAATGAGTAGGGACTGGCGAGAAATAAAGCTAGAAAGTTAGTAAGACCTCCACCTAGCATGAAGCCTGTGGATTTAATGCTAAGGCAATGGAAAATCTCTGATGATTTTCAAGTAGTCAAATTACATGATCAAAAATATGATTTAGGAAGATTATGTTCTCCTAAATGGGTTGAAGAAGGGCAAACCTACCCTCAAAGAGACCTGGAGAGAAGCAAATCAGTTCAGTTCAGCTCCATGCCAAATGTGATGGTGTCCAGGATTAACGAAGTAAGTATGAAGATGGAAAAAATGAAAAACTCAGAGAGCTAATGACTGAAGTACTCTGCTGTGGGGATTGTACTAAAATATCTGAGATGAAGGGTCAGGATCCTTCACATCAAGATCCAAAAGCCAAATGTTTTGATGCCAAATGATACCACGTCACAATATTTCAGACATCTCTGTCCACAAAGAAAATTGGTCTTAGTAATCTTTATAGTTATATGAACCTCAAAGGGCTTCAAGACTGGCTTGAAAATTTTACTTAACCACTTTACTGCCACACAAGTTACCAAGCCTGGGGCTGGCCATAAAGATGTTAATTTAATGAATATTCATAATCAATAAATATTCATTAAACAACATTTCCGTTCCAGGCATGCTGTTGCTCCTGGCAGGTCCCGCCTGCATGGCAGAGTGCGCTTGTTAAATGAGTGTTGCTCATTGCAGAAACACCTTATGGGATTTCATGAAAGAAGCTGCATTCATCTACTATACATACAGATGTGTAGAGACAGGTTGGAACAAATTCCCCACAAAAGAGAAAAAATATTTCTTCTTTGGTACAATTCTTGTGCTTCATATGTCAACTGTGTGGCCAAATATGTGAGACTGTGGAGTGCAAAGGCTTTTATTTCTGTCTCTTTATGCTGGGTAAGTGTACATGCAGGTCCCTATTCAGCTGTATGGCTATATGATAGAAGCCACTTTTTAAATGCAAATGAAGAATTGTGAACATAAATGCTCAAAAAATTCTTTTTCTTTAGTGTATGGTGGCTTTTGAGAACACCACCCATTTCATGTCAGAACAAATAGCTATTATGCTATAGGCGTTTCAGTTAGAATATATGTCCCCTATTAAAATAAATTAATTTTTTTTAAATGGAAACTACTACTCACAAGTGCTTCTCACTCAGAGTTCAGAAGAATCCTTCAAAACTGGCACCCAACGCATCTTCACATTTTTACACACAGCAACTCACAAAGCCTTCTGGATGGTGATCGTAAACAGATAAATACTACTGCAAAAACTTTTCCTGTTTCAGAATTCCTCACTTAATAACACTCCCTGGAGGACTAGATATTCAGCAATTTTCTGTATCTCTAAGATCCTGCAAGACCTTTGCTCTATTGATTCCACAGTTTGCTTCAGGGAAACAATTCTGTTGTGCTGTGTTCTAAAGGTACGGTGAGCTTGCAGTCAGTGTGTAATAATATTATCCTTCTCCCAGACACTTTTGGCTCTTCCCTGTACCTTCCCTGGCACGACTGGGCGGGCACTTGAGCAGATAGGGGAACTTCAGTTGTTTTGCCACCATGCCACCAACTCACTGGAAAAGAAGGCAAGGCTGGGAAACAGCATCTTCAGCACTGGACTTTGGCTTCTGGAATGAGTGGGGCCAGCAAATTGTCATAGGCTGATGGGAACATGATGGAAAAGTCTATGAATTTGTTTTTGTTGGTGGTGTTGCCAATTGTTTGCTGCTGCTGTTCTTATTGTTTCCCAGTACCGATTAGGATCTTTCATAAAACTTCTTTGCACATACTCAGCAATCTTCATTCCAACATACATGAGAGGTTGTATCTCAGACACGAGGTTCCTCCAACTCCTGAGATTTGACTCGTTTTCCCCTTCATATCTTGGCACTTTGATTAATACTTGCAACTTTCCGATAAAGTTCTAAGGTACGAGATTCCATAAGTGTAGCATTTACGGCCATCTGCCTTGACAGGCTTTGAATAGGAAATGTGAGAGGTGAAAGGTTGGCCAGAGGGGCTTATTGACTCCAGCACTGGATGGAATAAGAAGCCTCAGCTGGAGCACACTATCAAAGGGAAAATGATGTATTTCCTTCTCTTTGCTTTCTGAGTGAACCTTCTCTCCTTATACCACATTATTTTCCTTTTAAAAAGGGTGATATCGAATCCACAGGATTCTCATAACCAAAGTAATTGCCTATCAAATCCAGGTCACCAATTAGCTAAATTAAATTTTTCATAAACTCAACAACTATTTGCCCAGTTGTGCACTTGCTATTCCTCCAAAGGAAGTTCTAACGGTCATCCTATTTTACCTAAGCTATTTTAATTGCATTTTGTGGCATACCATTAGTTTTATTAGTGAGTTACTTAAGCTTACTCATGAATAATAATTGGAAAATACAATAAATTTTTAAATACACACTATAAGTGAACTCAAATACATTCCTTGAAAACGAATTTTAACCCAAGTTGAGCTTTGTCTATTAATTTCTTCAGTCCATAAAAGGAAAGTCACAATCTAAATGGCTCGATGTTACTTGTTATTTTACACAATTTTATTTTAAGGAAATGTAATGAAGGAAATGATTTGAAAACTATTGCTAAGAATATTTTTGTTACTATGATAACCTTGTCTCATTACAAAGGTCCTTTCCTTTTGTCCGAGATCTTGATGATCTGTATAATTTGGTACTATTTAAATTATTTCCAGATACTAATTCACAGGAAGACATCATTTTTAAAGTTGTTTTTTAAAAATAAGAAAAAGAAAGAAAGATGGAAGATCAGTCTGTCTTATAGTACAATTCCTGAAGCACCTAGAATCATACTGCGGGGACCCAGGGCCATTGAAGCCATTCATTAGGATCAGCAGTGGATGACTTTCCTCATCAGTGCAGCAGAGCAGAGATGCGAGGATGAATGGATTGTATTTTTACCTTTAGATCTTGTGCTACTTCCCTCCTGTTTTGCCCAACTTAAAACTGTAGCAAATTAGGACTGGAGCTGTGGCTCAGGGGTTATGGCGCTTGCCTGGCATGCGCAAGGATGTGAGTTCAAACCCCAGCACCATGTACACAATAAAGTCTCAGAGCAACAAAGGCCACATGAAAAACTAAAAATAAAATTGATTCTGTCTCTCTCTCTCTCTCTCTCTCTCTCTCACTGTCCCTCTTTAAAAAAAAAAAAATTATAGCAAGTTGTTTGGTATGGTGGCACAAGCCTGTAATCCCAGCAGCTCTGCAGGCTGAGTCAGGAGGATTGCAAGTTCAAAGCCAGTCTCAGTAATTTATCAAGGCCCTGAGTAACTTAGTTAGACTCTGTTTCAAAATAAAATAATAAAAAAATAAAAAGGGCTAGGGATATGGGTTGGTGATTAATTGCTGCTTAGTTTAATCCCTGATGCTAAAATACATAAAATAAATAAATAAAAATAAATAAAATTATAGCAAATTAAATATGATCACACCTTCACTGATGTAGACAAAATCTTTCTGTTGCTTAAGTATTCTAAAAAGACCCTTTTCAAATGTGACTCTAAACTTCTGTACTAGAAAAATCCTCTCCACTGTTCCTGCTCTTCTCCAGGTTTTTCTCAAAAAAGACACTGATTTTCTTGCCACCTTGACTTTGTTCCAGATGTGTCCCTCCCCACTATTGCTTCCCATTTATCTAATCCAGGAGTTGCAAGCCCCAAAGTGTGAAATTGCAGCTTGTAAGCCAATAAGGTGTCAGGACGCTGGGGAAATGGAGTCAGATGTTTTGAGCAGTTTTGCCCACAACTCAAAACATAACCAAGTAAAATGACAGCAGCACCAAGCAACATCCTCACCAATGGCATCTAAATAAGACTTTTAGTTTATTTTATCCCAAGAGGAGCCAGCCTGTTACCCCAGGTCCAAATCTGGCTGTTCAGAGCCCTAGTCTAGTTCTGGTCACTTTCGTGAAGACTTCTCTGAACCCCCAGGCTCAGCCGCACTGACCTCCTGTCTTCACAACGTTGCATTATTGTTTTTGCCTTTTATTTTTTTGTACACTTACACTGGAAGGTCAAAGGCATTTTAACAAAAGTTATCAGATTTCAGTGCTTTATTTGGGAACCTGTTCAGAGTAGACAGCAAAGGACTGGCAGAGAAGTGTCTCCCTATAGTTAGTGTGTGATAGCAACAGACTAAAGCTCATGAGGCACTGTCGCAGATGGAGACCAAGAGCTGAAGCAAGGGCTCATAAATAAAAAGATGCTTTTAGCTCCTCTGATTCTGATATATGTGGATTGGTGAACGGAGGGCATGGGAACAAGTGATGTCAGAGCCTGTATCCTGAGGGACATTGTCTCTCATACTCTTCACATCTTCTGACAGATCATACTCTCTAGTCACAGTGTCTCAGTTGGGCTTGTTTGGAAACATCTTCAAAACCAAGTAACTTTTAATTGCTATCATTACCAGGTAACTGATACAACATATGACAGCTATCAGCCAATCACATCTATCATATATTTAATGGGAAAGCTTATCAGCCACGGAGGAACCTAAATTAATTAGGCATTCTCCATTGTAAAGTAATACACAAACATTCAAACCACACTTACATGACATAAGCAGTATGAGTCACATAGCACAGTTTTATACTGGTCCTGTGAATGGAGAAACTGAGACAGTAGAAATGATTCATTCAAGGACACAGAACAAACCAAAGACAAAATACAAAAGTGAAGGTGGATTTTTCTCCTTGTGCTGATTTAAAAAAAAAAGTCCAATTATCTTGAAAGGCAGCAATAACAACCAAAGGTCCTTCGGAAATATAAGGGTTCTGCATACAGATTTACAATTCACAGAAAAGGCATTTAAAAAGCAGCTACAGGGCTGGAGTGGTGGCTCAGTGGTTAGTGCGCTTGCCCGGCATGCGCAAGTACACAGGTTCAAACCCCAGCACCCACACACACAACTAAACTTCAGAGCAACGAAAGCCACGTGAAAAACTCAATAAAAATTGATTCTCTGTCTGGCTGTCTCTCTTTCTATCTCACTGTCCTTCTCTCTTTAAAAAAATAAAAAATAAAAAGCAGCTAAAGTAGAGACAGTTGACTCTGCTAATAAACTAATAATCTAGTTGGTTTTCTACTCTACACCCTCTAAACATAATTCTCTAACTAAAGGAAGTATGGCATTTACATCACCATCAAGCCTGGCAATTTGCTTTTTTTACCCGGATATGTTTTGGAAAGATGAAGTTTGCATGTCAGTTTGCTAAGCAGCATGTTAGCCTTTGCTCCCTTTATCCTGAGCCAAATACTGCAGAGCTGATAGCATCTGTTTCCACTACTCGTGCTATCTCAATCAAAAAGCACAAGGGTGGGGAAGGAAGTTCGAAGGCACAAAGGCACGCACATGCACATGCTTGCTCCTCACTAGGAGAAACTGCCCTCTTCCGTGCATCCATTCTGCATCCCTCACTTGTATGTGTGACTTGCATGCAAACTGGAAGATAACTTGGAAGGAAGTTAAGGGTGAGAGATCAAGGGTTCAGAATTGTATTAAATTCCATGTTCACCAAAAAGAAAGAAAAATAAGAAAAGATGACGTCAAGTATTTTCATTTGGAAAATAAGCAGAATGATCTTTAGAAATATAGAGAGAAAGTGTTTCATTGTCAGATCCTGTAAAAATTGTGTTGGAACATATTGGACTAAGGATAAGAAATTTAACTTTATTGGAAAATTTCACAAGACAGATCAAAACGTCTTAAACTACAAAGTAGTGCAGAAGCAAAAGGAAAAAGTATACTGTGTATATCAACTTGTGGAAGACTGTGGGGGGTGGGTATTGGAGAACATATGATTTCTAAAAGCAAATTAATATACTTGCATGCAAAAGGCATTATTTTCCTTCCTGATACTTTGAATTTTATTCTTTTTATGCATATGCAAGAATAATTTACTTACAATGGTTGGGAAATATGTATTCATTTAGAGAAAAGAAAATTTGGTGTAACAGGTAAGCCAATCTGCTCATCCTTCTACCTCACATAAGTATATATATAAAATATATGTCAAAGGAGATGGGACAGAAAGGGACAGAGGAAAAAATGGAGGCATTCAGAGAAGAAAAGAATACTTTTTTCTGTTGTGTTGTGCATGACCTTGAAGAAGCTGTTGATGATCTTATTCAGTACTGTAGTTAAAGGATATACAGAAGCATTTTGAATGTGTTTATAAACATGTTTTATATCATGTTTTATTAATGCTTGGGAATAAATATACAGAAATGAATAGATATGCAATTTGAAATTTTTAATTTGCTAAAATTTCAACATAGTTTATTCTTCTGCTAAATATTAATAAATTCATATACAATAAAGACCATTTTAAGCCTAAGAGCAGGTTCATATCACTGTGATTATTTTCCTATTGAGTCTGTAAAGCACGTTCCATAAGAATTCAATACTCAAAATAATCCTGCATATTATTTAACATGGGCAGTCTGTTAAGAAAGTCACCAGATTTCTCAAGGTCAGGCACAACAAGCCCTTCTATGAGCACACAAGTTCATTCATACACTGGTCTAGAATTATTCAGAAAGATTCTGATCTAATTCCCCTACCCTTAGAAACCTTACTTAAAATTTTTAGTATCATATTTTTAATATTGGAGAATAACTTGATCTCACATATATGAGTTTGCTTTATATTTATTATTCAGAGCTCTTTCATCTTTCATCTGATGCTTAGCAATAAAAATCTAGTTATATGAGCCAATAACTTTGTGACATTAAGCCACCTGTCTAGCCTTATATGTTTTGACTCAATAACAGGCAATCAATGACTTCCTGAAACAATTAACAGGTTTTCCGAAGGAATGGAAGGAAACTTCTGCTTATTTGTAGTCTTTGGAGAAGTTAATACACATTAACCTCCCAAATGGTACACATTCCTATTAGCAAACTCCCACAAAGTGTGCATACATCTATTATTATCCTCTATATACATGGTCATAAATCCTGAATACTTACCCAAATAATTCATTAAACTAAAGAATAATTATATAGAGCACATTTTAGAAGGGTATGTTATATTTCAAAATGTTATATTTCAAAAATTTAATATATTTGCTAAAATTTAATAAAATAAATGATTGACACAATGTCAATTAACCAATT
Source organism: Aplodontia rufa (assembly GCA_004027875.1). Classification (NCBI taxonomy): domain Eukaryota; kingdom Metazoa; phylum Chordata; class Mammalia; order Rodentia; family Aplodontiidae; genus Aplodontia; species Aplodontia rufa. Next base: position 56,708 of record PVKS010000398.1, read on the forward strand.
TTTATTTTACTTCAATTCTTCCTCCAATAAAAACAAATATATATTGTATGTGTGTCTGTGTGTCTCCTTTCTTTCTCATCTATACTTTCCAAAGATAGAGTTATGTAATTATAAGTACTGAGACCTTAAACTTTCTGCTCCTGTGTTCAAAGATATCAGATTGGTTTTGAATATTCATTTTCACTCATACTCTGAGAATATAGATCACCAATAGACATTGTGGATATGTAACTTAACCTAGTCTATTAAGATATTTTATAACTACTTTTTAAAATGCAAATTTTATTTTCCAGAGTTGCAAATGATATGAAGACATTTATTTCAGTAATTCCCACCAGAAGTACATATTTTTTCTGGAATAAATGGATGCTAAAATAGTAAATTCATCTTTTTTTTTAATTTGAGTTAATATTCCGGTTATTTAGTCAGTATAAAGGAGATAAAAAATACAATTCTAGATGTGACTGAAAAAAACTGTGTAACTGTGTGTCATTTAGTGGTTCCTGCAATATCAACGTTTTGGAAATAAATAGGTTCACTTATTTTTAAGAGGTTAAAATTATGTATCTGATTTTTGTATTTTGCAGTTGCTTAGGCAGATATTTATGAAACAAAATTTTACTATTTTGTTTGAAAGATTAAATGGAAAGAAGGAAGGTCAAAATTATGTTTTTTGAAACTAGTTAGTTCCTTACTAAAAATAGAAGGAACATTGGAATCCTGATACTTGATTCTAATTCTAAGCGGATAGCTTACTGGCTATGGGACTATAAGCAAATATGCTAATCTTTCTGATTCTGTTTTAGCAAGCAAGATTTTTAGGAGAAATCATTTATGATGGGGATAGCACAATACTCCAAACCATGTAGGAATTCCAAATATAATAATTACTGGCAAATTACTTTATCATGTAACATATAATGTTTAACTTAGATGGGAAAACCACTTGGGTATTGGTTAAAATTTTCGATGTTAAGTCAAAATAATGTAATTAGTGAATTGTTAACATTACACATGTATATAAACAAAAAGATCTTTAAATTCGTAGAATGTTACCTGTGTTTTAAATCCTTTTCAGCTCCAAAGTTTTGTCTGCCTACAGTCACAATGTGCTTACGCACTGTAACTTTGGATCTACTGAGACTCAACTTTCTCATTTCCTGACTTCCCTATATCTTCATTTGTAATCCAGTGACATTAGTAGAGTTTGCAATTTATAGAAAACAGTCTATGCAAGCAGATGTTCTGTTGTTGGAGATTATGAATTCCAATTTTACTGTGTTCCAAGCAAAAATGTCACATCAGATCTGGGACCCTTGAGCTCAGTGAGGAAATAATGTAGACTTTTGGATCCTATTGTACAGATTTATTAGCTAAAATGATTTAATTGTCAAAAGCTTACTGTTTTAGATATAGTGGCAAATTGTTTTTTAAGTCTGACTTCTAACAATTTTACTAAGATTTAGCATGGGCTCATTATCATGATTACAATAGTTTTCAATGTAATGATGTAAAGAATTGCAAGAAATACTATCAGAATTAGGAGGGAATACAAGGAATACAACCAGGAATGCTGTAACTTTATAAGTACTTAATTTGTTGCTTCATTTTGTGACTTCACAGTTTTTTCCCCTAAAAATATAAGAACTTTTAAAACTAATTAAGAAATTGATATTTAAAATGTTAGAAAAAGGGGGAGATATTATTTTGTTTTTCATTTTGTTTTTTTCCTTTTTTTTAAGCCCCAGAGGGTCTCATTAGCCTATCTAACAAGGAATTCAACACAGCATAGAAGTAAAGAGTTTGTGCTTTGTTGCCAAAGTGATATGAGCATAAAACTCAAATCTGCCACTTGCTGTGCATCAAATCATAAGACAATCACTTAATCTGGTAAGACTCATTTCACCATATATAGCATGGCATAATAACAGCTAGGTCATTAAATAAATTGAAGATCAAAATAGATAATGAATAAAGTATCAGCACAGAACTTGGCAAATAGAAAACCTTCAATAAATACTGGACTTTATTATGAATAAAATTTTCCATTAACCGCTATAAACATGGTTCATTTGATCAAATTACAATTTTGTAGACAACACATTTCTACTATAATTTTTCTTGTAGAGGTGTATGTTATCCTTTGGATTTGATGACAATTATTGAAAAATTAGGATTAAACAGAAGATATGATATGCATGTCTAAATTCTACACTGAAGAAAGAAAACACTTATGCTCAATAGCACATCATGGCTCAGTAAGATGTCACCAGTGTGACAGGATGCGAATGTCTCCTTGGATGTAAAAACAAATAGACATGATACAACCATAACTGTCAACTAATAATTCTTTTGCTATTAAATCACATTTTTGTCTACTTCTTCTTCTAACATTGTGAAATATATTTTCCTGGCATTCCCTTTATCAGTTAAAGATTAAGGAAAAATACAGTCCATGCAGAATCAAGTGGTTCTAAAGCAAAACAATAAAGGGGATAAATAACTCATACTTTTTATTTTCTTTCAAATTTTGTTAAAAATGCAGACTTTGAAATAACTTAGGAATATGAGAGCCTTTCTGTGAGTTGAGTATAATGATGTAGTAGTCTGGATAGCATGCAATGTGGTAGTTGCTATGGTAACAAGATGTTTTCATTGAAGAGCAGTTAAATGGTCGCATATAAATAACATATGTACAATATATTGTCTTTGAGTGAATGACCTTTGCCCTTGGACCATAAGAACATGTTCTCTTCTTTTTGGAAATTCTTGTCTATTTTTGATGTGCATATGTATCTAATAGACTAGTGATCAAACTGCCCTCTTTGAAGCTACAGAGGGTACAGATCTGTGGAAAGAGAATAAAAGGTGGCTTGATATTGTATATGTGGTTAAAAGAAGTTGATGGGTTGGGAATTAAAGCCCTTGAATTAGGCGCTGTGCTAAAAGCATTTCACACTGTAAAAGCTTACTTCACAATTAAAACTTATACGAGAGTTATATTTTCTTGTAATTTGGTAGGAAGGCTATTACAGATAGCAATGCATTGGTTTATAAGAGAAAGCACAGGTGTAGGTAAAGAAGTTAGAATCACTTATTTTGAGAATGAGGCATTGATGTAGAGACGTCCTCGGTGTTTGAAGTTCTGGGAGTATGACACTGGCTTTACTTTCTGCATTCTGGCCTGGCACTAGTCACTTAGTGACCCAAGTCTTTTTAAAGCTGAGATAAGGTCAAATTAATTGCCACAAAGAGTAAGCAAGGGTATCAGAGAAGCAAATACAGATGAGATTACTGTGCAAATACAAATCATTGTTCTTATAAAGCATTTTGAAAAGAAATATTTGTTAAGATAAAATTTTAGAAATAACTTGCCCTGACTGGCTTTAAATTGGTGGTCAATACTAATGGCAATTTAACTAGCTTTCTTCTTATTTCATGGCGTTATGGTTTGGATTTGAGGTGTTCCCCAAAAGCTCATTAGTGAGACAACACAAAAATGTTCAGAGGTGAAATGATTAGATTATGAAGCATGGCCTAATCATTAGTCCATTAATGTGGATTGACTGGGTGGTAACTGTAGGCAGGTAAGGTGTTACTAGAGGAGATAGGTCACTGGGGCATGCCTTTCTGGTGAGCGGAAACTTCCGTCTGTTTTCTTGTTGCTGTGTCCTGAGCTTCCTGCCATAAACTTCTACCATGATGTTCTGCCTCATCTTGAGCCCAGAGCTATGTAATAAACCATCTATGAACCAAGACTTCTGAAACTATGAGCCAAAATAAACTTTTCCTCCTCTACCTTGTACTTGCCAGGTCTTTTGGTCACAGTGATGAAAAAGCTGACTAAAGTAATGGTCAACTAGCCAATGCTATTTAGTTGATAACTGTTGATTGATTTTTCATATTGAAACTGAGTGACTTTCATAAATCTAAATTAGACCTATATTAAAAGCTGTGGCAGATATTCTGAATGCTTCTGATTGAAATGATCATAATTTGAGATTAAAATTATATATCTGCATGTATATATGTATACACATGTATAAAATCAATTCAACTATATGTATACTATTGAATTCATATTAATAATAATACATGTGTATGTGATGTTCATATGAACAGATATATAAGGTATATAAATTAATGATACATTTATATTATGTTTATATGTACAAATATATAAATTATATAATATACACCTAGATATTGCAGGTATAATTATCTAGGTGTAAAATAGGTATCTGTGTACATTTCATATATAGGCATTTTATATAAAGAAATAATGTGTATACTTCATTACTTATCTGGCACACAAAGACAAAAACAATATAAGAATAGTCCATTTGGGAGGATATTTGTTTGGCCCTGGATTCTTTCAAATTCTGGATAATTTGTACTTCTGTGTTGATTCTTGCATAGAATGCAAGGAAGAACAGAAATAAAATGTACCAAGAAAAAAATCTAATAGAAAATCCAATTATAGAAGTGGTATCTGTGAAGCGCTGCAGACTTAGTGTGTCAAAGAACAAGAAACAGTCAAGTTTGAAAATATGAACAAGCAACAGGAAACTATAAAGAATGGCCAAGTGCATTTGAAAATGTGCTGTAGACTTTTAGAAATATATATCAACAATAAGATTAGAACTTTAATGTGCTCCTTAACTGGAAGTCCTACAAAGCACAATAACATATTAAATAATAACTAATATGTATATATATTCTAAGCAAAGAAACAAAACATTCACAAATAATTTGGAAGTCAATTCAGACATTTTTAAAATCTATATATCAATTTTTACAATATACATGAAAGTGTGTAGCAAAGTCACTCAACGCAAAACCAATACAAAACATAGTAAACTGTATTCATTATCAACAATATATTAGAGAACATAATTGAAATATAAAATGTTCCAGTTAAATAATGTCAAACTGTAATGCACCTCATAATAAATCTAACCCTCAAAAGTACAAGATTTCATGTAAATAAGTATAAAGCTTTACTGAAATACACTTTAAAACTTCACCAAAATCAAAGTATATTCAATGTTTATGGACTAGAATACTCAGTAACATGATGATGAACTCTTCTTAAGTTCAATGTAGTTCCAACCAAAACACCAATACAAATTTTTATGGAATTTGACAAACTGAATCCAAAGTTTTCATGAAAGACCAAGCAACCAAAAATAGTGTAAATGTTTCCAAGAAAGAACAAGGTAGATGGAAGGAAGATAAAAAGAAAAAAATGCAAGTATCAAGATTTATTGTAAAATTAAGATATTAAGACAGTGCACTGACACTCTACAAAACAAATATTCAAACGGGACAAAAGAGAGAGCTCAGAACAGAGCTGGGCATATATGGAAGCTTGATTTATGACAATGCAGACATTATAGATCAGAATGGCAAGAATGTTTTTTTAATTTATTTTTAAAAAATTATCCGAAGACAATTGGTTACTCATAAAAAAGGAAATTAGAGCCATAACTCATAAATGCACAAAAATTAATTCTACATGGATTAATGACCTAAATGTGAATAGCAAACTATAAAAATTTTAAAAGACAAAATAGGAAACATATTTATTACACATATAGTGTATATAGCATTGGAACCTATAAGTCGTTAAGAAAAAGATGAACAATTCATTGGAAAATTGGACAAAAGAGTACATAGGCATTTCATCAAAGGGGAAACACAACATATTCTAAGTCATGTGAAAAAGATGTTTTCCACCTGGTTAATATTCTGGAAAATTCAAATTAAAACCATATCTGTATCTTTTCACATGTCTGAGATTGGGGAACAAATTGAAAGCTAGAGCACATATTGGCTAGAATGTGTATTAACTGAAATGCTCATCTATCCTTGCATTGTGTATAATTGCTACAACCATTTGAAAACACTTTGTTATCACCTACCAAAGTTGTACATTTGTGTAGTTCCCTAATCAGCAAATGTGCTCTGTTAGGTGCCCAAGAGAAAGTCCTGCTTGGGATTATTTTTCCCTAAGTTAAGAATACTATTGTTTAATGTAATAAAAATCTATATAGTAAAAATGCCCATCAAGAGTAAAATAGATATAACATTGGAAAATAGAATATTTCTGTACTAGTACAGAATTAAATTTCAGCTATATACATCACTGTACATAAAATCTGAAGAAAAATGCTGTGTAGTATATTTTACTCCCCTGAGAAGCTAAATAATACTCATACAGGCATTTAAAATGAGAAAAACTTTTAAAAAATTTATTCTGCAAGTATATATATATGCTTTAATATCTGTGAACAGGAGGAATGCAGTGGAGGTATGAGATGGGAGGGGGTATCCTGTGTAAGCATTGGGTTCAAATTACATTGTCATTACATGCACATGTATGAATGTACAACAATGAATCCCTTCACTATGTGAAACTATGTAATATCAATAAAAAATAAAACAAAATAAATTCTGATGAAAAAGTTTTGAACTAATGAAGTCACAGAATATACACAATAAAATTATATTTATATACATTGCAGTCCAGATAAATTTAAACTATTATTTATTTTTTTACTATATATGTACTAAAACTAAAAGGAAAAATAATATTCAGAAAAAAGAATAAACTTGCTAGCCAAAGCGGAATAGGATTGAAGATTTCTATGTTAGTAGTTATGATCTCTTTCTTTACCTGATGTTATGACTAAATTGAAATTCGCTCCACTGTTATTCTTTATACTCTAGTACACATGTTTATATTTTGTCATATATGATATATTCATATTAAAGAACAATAAGTCATTCATTCATTATTTCTACATTTACTTAACAGGTTGAGTGCCTATTATCTGTCCTTGCATGGATGTTGAATTCAATAGTCAAGTACTATCATTTCCAAAAGCTGAGTAGCTAGTAAAAGTTAGAGATAAGCCTACCAGAAACAGCTATATAGGAGCATCACATTGTTTCATGATATATAAAGGCACAGAGAAAGGACATTTAAACAGGTCTGGGGCTTGTTGATTTCAGTTGGGACAACTGAATTGACATTGAAGCACGCAGGAGAAGGTGTTAGCAAAGAGAACAATCCCAAGAAATGCATTCCAGGAGGAGCCAAAAGTCTGATAGGATAAAAATGTTCAAGGGAGAATAGGATTTTTAAAGAATTGAATGAAGCAGATAATTTGCTGAATTTGTCTTTGAATTACCTTTTGGGGGAAAAAAAACAAATTAGATCTGGATGGGAGGAGAAGGTAAGAGGGACTTAGCTGTCAGAAGCTAGTCTCTGTATATTAGTCAGTTTTATATTGCTCTGTCAAAAATACCTAGGAAGAACAACTTGGAGGAGAAAAGAATTTATCTTGTATGGTTTCAGAAGGTTTAGTTCAGGATCAGGTGGCTCCATTTCTTTAGACCTCAGGTGAGGCAGAACATCAAGGCAGAAGGGCATGGAGGAGGAAAGCTGCTCAGCTGATGGCAGAGAGAGAGGTGGGGCAGGGGACAGAGAGAGGGAAAGAGCCAAAGAGAGGATAAACCTTTGTGAGCAAATTCCCAGGGGTGAAATTCTTCCAACTGTGCCCCATCTACCTAATAGTTCATCCACCAATCAATGGATGAATCCATCAAATGGACCCCTCATAATCCAATCATTGTCTAAAAGTCCTACATCTTTCTCTTTCTGCAAGAAGACCCTTCTTTCAGGGGCAGGGCATTCCAGATCCAAACCATAACACTCCTCTTCAAGCATAGTGTATATTGGTCTTTTCTCAACACTAAATAGGGGTCACTACCAAAGGTAATGAAAGTTTTATAATTCATTTTTGAAATTGCTGTTATACCATGAGAAGGGCTCCAGCAACTGGAAATTTCATTAGGGAGGAAGCTTTTATTTTAAATTAAAGCTAGTTAAACATCTTAAAAAAATGAACAGACTTTAAAAATTTCCATTATATTACTTTCTCCTCAGAGAAGAAAAGAAGTCACTCAATAAAATAGAGGAAATCATATGAAAGAAAAACAGAAGTTTGCAAGTTCAAAGAATGCTAGTATGAATCAGAAGTAGGTTCATGAGGAAGGCAAGAAGTTAAATCTGGAAAAAATATTGTTTTTTAGATATCTCATTTTAAGAGAGAATTACAAACCCTAACATATCCAATTCACAAGGTGGTGATTAGGATATGGAGTATCATAAAATTTGGTGGAGAGATGGAATTTTACCAAAGTTAAAGTCAAAAGAACTGAGAAATTTTTAACCTAGAAACAGATTCAATGTTGAAGAAAATTTTACTTCAAATAGTTAAAGAATTAGAATATTCAAGAGGCATTGGGCTCTTCAATCCATCAATCATGCATGGTTAAAGTGAAATAAATTTTGGAATAATATAAGGAAGAACTTTCTGATCATAAGAGCAGTCTAATATCGCATGAGTTTTCTTGCATCAGTGAAGTCTACATCATTAACAAGAATCAGAAAGCAGACAGAGACTATGTAGTGGACTCAATGCATATTATTAGCATTTCTTCTAAACCAGAAAGTTTTTTACTTTTTTTCCCTGTAGGTTTTTTTTCCATATTTTGTGGTATAAGTTCATAACAGAGTCTTGCATAATAGAGAATTTAAAATAATATACTTACTGAAATTAATAAATTATTTATAGAATCATGTGGAAATAGGCATACAAGTTATCTCCTAACTGTCTTGGAATCCATAATATGAGTAGTAAGATATGGTAAGGTACAAATAACTTTTGTGAGACTCATAATAAGTTTCAGAACTAAATTGTTATAAAGGTCATGGAGTCATTTTTGTCTTCACTACCAGATCCAAGAAAATGGTTGGGTAATTTTTACTCTTTTTCCTCAGACCCAGCAGTAGCTTTCCCACAATTTAAGAATGCTTTATGTGGGCATGCAAACCTTATTTTCAGAATTCTGGAAGATTATAGACAAAGAAAAAAACACCTAAAAATGAAATTTCCAATTAATTCATTTAGGATTATTACAGAAAACCCCAGGTTCACATGCATTCGTTTACAGTCCCTTACAAATGATATTGGCAGCATGAAGGCCTTAATAACAAAATTGCATTTTAAAACAATAATCTCTGAATCTCTAGATGTTTTGAGTAGTTCAAAATGCCAATGTCTAAAAGAATGTGCAAATTTAGCACATGACAGTAAAGATATAATGACCTAAGACCCACCTACCCTGAAGCCAAATGTTTGTGCTTTCCTTTTCAGAAGCCAAAAATCATTCAATTTATTCATGTCCTACATGAAGTTAAGCTAAATAATGAAAGGTCATCAGTGATTTGTGGGCCCAAATAGTGAGGTTCCTGCTTTCTTCTCTCTCTTCAAATTAAGCAGTGGTGATTTATATTTTATCTAAAATGCTAGGCAAAAAGTGTTTAAAGAGTCTTCTCCTAAAGTCTATCATTTAAAAACCATCGGGCAGTCTCATTCTTATGATACTACACAGCTAGCTTTATTATCTCTAAATTCTCTGACAACAAAAACTATGCTTCTTGTTCTCACCTCCTATTTTCAACTCCCAGCACAGTGCCTACTAGTGATTTAGAAATATTGCCATATAGATAAATAAATGAATAAGATGTATGAAAACAATTGATGGTGACATGACTAAATTCAAAGAAAGATATGAGGAGCATTACCAAGATGTGTCTTCTAAATATTCGTATATATAAAAAGCTTTTTTTATTTTAACCAAATATGTACTGAGTATCTGTTTTGTGCAGGTCATATTCTATACAGTTGCAACATAACAGTGATTTACAGAGAAAACAGAGAATAAGAACAGGGGTAAATAAGTTGATGGTTGCAATAGAAATAAAAGGGTAAAATGTGAACAGTGTAAAGGGGTTCTAGAGCACCCAGGTTGGGGAGGTTGCAGGTTGTAATAGTAAATAAGGTAGTCTCAGAAAACCTCATTGAGAAGTGACATTTGATCAAAGATTTGAAGACGATGATCAAATTAACCACACAGAATACCTGGTGGGAAAAAAGTCTAGGAAGAAGACACACCTAGTGCCAAGCCCTCAAGGTGGAAGTACACATGGTATTCTCCAAGAACAGAAGACCAATGTTTCTAGACTGACTTGAGCCAGCAACAGGTAGTCAAAGAATTGTCAGTCTACCTGGCGGTCAAAACAAAATGTCAGACTAGGCATCTTAAACTACAGAACTTTGTCCCCCACCCCTGCTCTAGAGGCTTCTGGAGGCTAGAATTTCTAGATCAGAGTCTGACAGCGTTAATTGCTGGTGAGGATCCTTTGCCTGGCTTGAGGATGGCAGCCTTTCCTCTTTGAATTCACATAGCCTTTCCTCAGTGCCTGCGCACAGGCAAGCGTCTGTCTGTCTCTTTCTTTCTTTCGCTTTGTCGCCTGTAAGGCTATCAATCCTACTGCATTAGTAACTCACTTTTATAACCTTGTTTAACCTTAAATACCTCTGAAAATTCCTGTTTTCAAATACAATTACATTGGAAGTTAGAACTTCAACATATAGATTTTGGAGAGATGCAATTCAATCCATAGCAGAGATCATGGAGGTAAAGTTTGAGCAAATCACAGAGGACTATGTGTACGTTGATCATTGTAAAAATTCAGCCTGATTATCTCTTTAATTCTTCACACCAGGGAGCTTTATGATTCTGTGTTATATCAGGGCAAAGAATTTTTTCTTAACATTATTTTTGGAATTTTACTTAGGGATGAAATGGTAAGAGACAAAAGTTAAGAAGATATTCAAGTCTCAAATGTCAGCTTTGAATACTGGTTTTGAATATAATTGGAATAATTTTCCTGGATTTATTAATTGAATTCTATATTACAACCTTGAAATTAAAATTTCTTTAATTTAGCATGCAAATCTATGCAGAGACATGCAAAATAGAATTCATAAAGCAACTGAAACATATCTTCAGGCTTTACTAGAGGGGTCAAGGCAGGAAAAGGGAGGCAGGGAACATAAATTCTTTAAGAAGAGGTTTTGTATGACCTAGTGTACCAAAATATGTATTGAATATACGCTAGTAAGCTAGCTAGTTAAACCAGAAATGGGCTGAGACACTACTCAATTTAATTACACAAATTCCTACTGCATGTTTATAAGGTATACTAATGGGCTAAGAGATAACTCACAAAGATGTCTAATTGCCACTGCAGATAAACTAGTCACCACGCATGTGCCAAGAGTTTTGGTAGAGCATTCTTCCATTTAACCCAAAATTAGTCTGCCCAGTAGAAGAATCTAATCTAATCTTTGTTCAGTGTTAAGTAAAAATAAGTGCAGCGCTTGGTAGTAGTTACAGATATGTACTGAAATTATCATAAAGACTGACCTGATTGCAAAAGTTTTTCTTTGCTTTTTTTTGAGAGACAGAAAGAGAGAATTAATTTTATTTAGTTATTATATGGCTTTCATTGCTCCAACAATTTATAATTGAGTATGTGGTGCTGAGGTTTGAACCCATGTCCCTGTGGATGCCAGGCAAGTGCCATAACTGCCAAGCTACCGCGTAAGTTTATATTATTTCAATCTTCTAAGACTAAGATTTATCATTATTTTCACTACTATTAATGATCCATATTGTTTTATTACAAAACCAGATTTCTATGATGTAATGCATTATTGAACATTCCACCCAACAGACATCTATGTGAGAGAGAAAGAGAGCAAATTACAGTCATTTGTATATCACTTCAAACAAGACCTTAAGGATCTGTTATCTAACCTTACCATTTTACAGATGAGGGAAACAATCCAGAGAGGTTAAACAGCAAAACGTGGTATCAAGATAATTTTATCTCATGCAGATTAAATGGTTTTATCCCTAACTATACATTCAGCTCCAAATCTAGTAAAACAAACAAATGAATAATAATTTTTTGAAAATGATTTCTGCACCACAGAACTGACCCTAAAACATATTTTTTGCTTTAAGCTTCACCAATCAAGCACAGATTTCAACCCCAGAAGAAAGGAATAACATTTTCTCAAAATGATCAGACCACAAAACTTTCTGTGTGATAGTTAGGTCTGCAAGATATTATATTGTTTTATATTTTTAGTTCATGCAAGAAAGTCCATATGACCTTCCATACACATCCGCCAAGTCAATGTTTAAACCCAAAAGAGAAAGTCATTCAGATAAAAAGAAAATAGATTCATGCATAGATATCTCTAAAATGGAAGAATTCCATGCAGTGTAGTGGTAATATACTTGATTATATTACCAAGAGAATACTAAAGGAACAGCAACAACAAAAGGATAACAATGACCTTTGCTATGAGCACATACATACAAGGTCATTGCTTTATTGCAATCAATGCTTATGGTCATAGTTGTAAGGTGGTGACTCCTGTTAACACTCCCATAACACTGTTATGAGTTATGACCTGGAAGAAATATGAAGCAGAGAATCCAACAAAGACAGCTATAAAACTAGCTGAGAACTAGAGATAACTTTATGCCAGTTGCTAAGGGCAACGTACAACTGATGGATAATGTAATAATGCACATTAAACCACACTTACACTAAATAAGTTCACAACATCATTAATATCTGTAACAGCAGGGACACCAAGCTGACTGAGGTAAGCAAAGGTGTTGATGATGGCCATACCTTAGGGAAAGCCCTGACCAGTTAATGACCCAATAGGATACATCATGGTGAGGTTGGGTAGGGGGTTGTGATATGAGCTTCATTTGTCCTGGCTCTTAACAAACAACCACTGTGACTTTATTTTCACTGCTTCAATATTTTACATGTCTTTCTTATTGAAGGTAAAAGATACAGCCCTATTTTTACAATTTTATGCTCATACTCATATCAGTAAGTCTCTTCATAGGTACTGATCACTCATCCCCTCACAAGGTGCTACCTCTTTAGTACACCATTCATCTCATTTTTATTTCTATTTTATTATATTTTTTTCTCAGACATGTGGAAAAATTAATCAGACCTTTGCCTGTTTTCTCCTCTGTATCAAATGGGGGAAGGGAAAGGAAAAGAAAGGAAATAGAGTGTATGAGGAGTTATGCAGCTCTTGACAGAAATAAGAAGCAACTGCCAGCCCTCCTGAAGAGCATCCTTTCTTCATTTCCATGTTACCAGCAACTTGACTGACTAGACCCAATGAGGCCATTTACTATGGTAGGTAGCTCTGAGGTATTTTTGTCCCTTTGAATGTCCTAATCACCATCTCCCGTAGAACCACAAAAATGTGAAAACTGCTGCTAATTAAATCATTTCCTGGGAAAATTCCTTGACTAGGAAGAGTGACTCTACTAAAGAATTTAGAACTCATGACAGGTCTTACAGTATGGAGTAAAGATAGCCTGAGAGTAGGATATTTTGATATCCTTAAATAAGACTCCATCTGGGAAGCTCTTGTATAGTTAACTCAACATGTATGAAATCAGAGGACAAAGGAGGGTTATGAGAATTCTCATGGAACTTAGACATCACCTAGTCAACCATCTGTACTTTGCACTTGAGAATTTGAGCAGCTGGTCCAAAGTCAGACAACAGGGCTCATATAACTACAGTGCTCTGAACAACAAGTACTTGGATACATTGAGATATGTCAAAAATCATGGTCATTGGATTCAAGTTGCCTTCTTTGAAACCTGGTTCCAGCATGTAAGGCTTTCTGACATTGGGCATATTACTTGTCCCCTACACCTATTTCCTCACCTGCAAAGCTGGATTAATGAAATTATCTAATTCGTTGGGCCAATAGATAGCTATAATGATTTAATAAAGCAATAAATGTAAAGCACTTATAATATCCTGGCAAATTATAGTGAGCAACCATTTTTTATGCCATTATTAAAGGAGTGGCAGCAGAATCAGGAGGGGTGGTCAGTACTTAGATCAAATCATGTTTTCTTCTTGTCTCTTGTATTTCCTATAAGTCTTCCATTCGATCTTTATATCCATTTTCACAACTCTGTTCCAAGAATAAGATTTTTCACTGTGAAAAATGCTAAAACAACACCAAACACATAGTAGGTGTTCAATAAGTATTTACAGAATAAATTCATACTACACTTAAAATCTGTTCTACCTCCAGTAAAAGAGATTTTTATGGCTTTTGAAATTTTTTTTGAAATATCCGAGCATATTGTTTATGTAAATTTTGTTTTCACAATTCATTCCTAAGAAATTTGTGATTTTTTTTCTCTCTATGATCTCAAATGTCTGTGTCCAACACATTTTTGTGCTTTGTAAGAAAGTGCTTTTCGTTTATAGCATATAGGAAGGCACAATGGTGTGCCTTCATCATAGCACACAGTGCTTAGACATCTGCAGAAAATAATATTTTTGGTGAACTAAAAGAAAATCATTGAAATTTAAAGATTAAGATTAATATCTCTTAACAATCTGTCTCTATGGACTTCAATTTTATAATTCTATAAAAATGAAAACATTAGGTGATTTTTCTCTGAAGCTTCTTTTAGTTCTAAAGATGCTAGTCTGTATAAGTTGGAAATACAGTTGCTGTATAGGTAATATTTTTAATAAATGTATGTTTTATACAGTGGAATTTCACTATAAAATATTTTCTCTAAAATCTATGTGATGTCATAATTTTTCCATTATAATTTTGGATTGACCATACTGTGATACCTTATTAGACTATGGATTTCAATTTGCTCTTAGGTTTTTCAGTCAAACTAACTGAAAGTTCTAGAATTGATCACACATTAAAAAAGGTTTATGAAATGAAAAAGCAATATTAAAAATAGGGTATTTCTGGCATGATTTGATATGAAGAGGAACAAGTCTTGAGGTTCCTATCCATTTGAGACATCTTATTAAACAAAAGCATGAACTTGCATTTCGGAGATGTTATTCATTAAGTATGGATCTACCTGGCTAGCTCCCTCTTTCTTCCATATTAAACTTGACTATTTCAATCTGGCTTAAGTAAATTCTTTCTGTGATCTAGAGAAAATTCACTTTCTTATCTCTCTGAACCTCATCTATTAATGGTAAACAATAATACTTTAATGTTATCTATTTTATTGATTTGTTTTGACATCAGAAATAATGACTCCAAATTAACAAATTATAAGTATTATATGAGTTTGGAGTAATCTACTGTGCATCAGTTTTCCTTTTTTGTCAATCCAATGTTCCAATCAAATCCTAGAATCTTTAAAAACAGGAACCATTTTTTTTAATGTGGTGAACCAAATATTGAAAGAAATAGAAGAAAACCTTGTTTCAGTATGGGGCTGACCTGTAGTTATTCTAATGTGTAGTCCATAATCTTACATGAGTCATTTAGATTTTGTGACATTTTTACTCTGCAAAGTAATGATACAGCTGTCTAGTGTGAGAATCAGGTGATAACACAGGTGAAAGACTTTTAACCATAAATTGCTTTCCACATGAAATACTATTACTATGTAGATGTCATTGTCTACTTCTTGGCATAAATTAGTCATTAAATAAGAATTTAGGATTATAGACTATTTGCGTTAATAAGGACCATGGGGATTAACTAATTTCATTACATTTTTTCAGGTGAAGAGACTGATTGGTAGAAAATTTAAGGTCATATGAGTCAAAGTAAAGCTTACATATCAATACATTTAGTGAAAGGGTACTTGATTTTTCTAGAGATGTGCAGGAGCCTGGATCCACTTCTGAAGATTCATGAGTCATGGAACAGATGGGTCAAATTTAGAAACTATTTATTACTTATGACATAATTCATTAAGTAGCATTGGAAGGTAGAACAGATGCATCCAAGTGTTTCTATAATTGTGGTTATTACTGCAGGTCCTACAAACCAAGCCATCACTTGACTATATTATATCCCCTATGACATTTACCAGGGTTCCAGTCATGTTTATGTCTGGCCCTGTAAACCTGGGTCTAGGGTAACTTTATGAAATTCTGGTGACATACCTGGTTTGGAGAGTCTGGATTGTGCCCAATAGTTCAATGCCAAGTAAAGCTTCAGTTCTTGAACATGAAAGAGGACCGGGAGTAGATCTATTCTGTGATAGGTTCTGAGTTTGTGTCCTAGTCCGTGCTATCCTGCTATAAATACAATACCTTAGATATGGTAATTTATAAAGAGTAGGGTTTATTTCTTTCAGTTTTGGAGGTAAAGAAGTCCAAGGTTGAGGGGGCTGTACTGGCAAGGAACTTTGTATGGTGTTATCTATGGTTGAAAGTAGAAGGGCAGGAATAAGTGAGAGAGAAAAAGAGCACAAAATATGGTCAATCATCGTTTTGTAGGGAAGTCACTCCTGAGCTAAGGAGCCCACTCTCACAGTAATGAACCCATCACAATAATTACACCTTTATACATAATCTGTTTCCAAAGGTTGAGTATTCAAGGCCTCATCACCACTTAAAGGTTCTGTTTTAGTCAGCTTATCATTGCTGTGACAAAGGGATCTGACAAGAACATTCTAAGGAGGAAAAGTTTATTTTGAGGACTCATAATTTCGGAGGTCTTGGTCCATAAGAGGCAAAGGCTTCATTCCTTCAGGCTGGAAGTGAAGTTGTACACCATGGCTCCTGGGAGTAGGGAGCTCAAGGCATCGCATCAAGAAGCAGAGCAGAGCTGAGAAACTCCACACCAGATACAGAATATATATCCCAAAGGTGCATTCTCAATGACCCACCTCCTCTAGCCACACCCTACCAGCCCACAATTGCCAGTTTATCCCTATGAAGGGACTAACTCAATAATTGGATCAAAGCTCCAACAGCCCAATCATTTCACTTTAGCTTTCTCATTGTTACACATGAGGGGACATCTCACATTTAAACCATATAGGTCCCATTTCTTAATACTGTTACAATGGAAACCCATTTTGATATGAATTTGGAAGGAGACAAGAATTCAAGTCACAAGAAATGATACTGTTTTGACCTAGAAAAAAATCTGTACATAAAATAAGAAATCTCTAATTAAGAAATAAAAGAAATAATGGTGGCTCCAGTACAACTCATGGAAGGAAAATAGATGAGCACCAAGAAAATGTTGTCACATAATAGAAATCTTTTTGATCTACAGTAGATCATAATGAGACCATCCATCAAATAAGTTTGGCCACTAATTTTTTTTTCGTTAACATGAGCTCCATTATAAATTAATCTAATGTTCATTTTATAAATTTCAGCCTTAGTACTGTTTGGAGTACTGAACCTGACTTTGCCTAAAAGAACTGACCCTTCCAGGACCAGTAATGTCTCTAATCAGTCTGTTAATGTAGGCACCTCCAAATTTTAGTTTCAGTCAATTACTTATAGGAGAGTTGGTGTGCTGTCTCACTTAAGAGTGAATAATTGTGCTGGGGCAGATAATTTAAATCTAAAGCTTCTTAAGCCAGCTGCTTCATTAAGTGGTAAGCCAGTAACTG
Source organism: Aplodontia rufa (assembly GCA_004027875.1). Lineage (NCBI taxonomy): Eukaryota > Metazoa > Chordata > Mammalia > Rodentia > Aplodontiidae > Aplodontia > Aplodontia rufa. The sequence goes on from PVKS010000398.1 coordinate 74,108, forward strand.
ATATTTTTAATTTAACACTTTTTTCTGGAGATCCTCCATCAATTGGGATATGTGCCAGAGTAATACCTTCATAAAAGAAGAAGTAGAACAGGCTGGAAATGGTGTAGTGAAGAAATAAAAGAAATTGATCTAGGGTTATTTTTCACAATCCAAATGATTCACCTGGTACTCATCCAATACTAAACCTAAATTCACATGCTTTGAAAAAGGAGGAATTAAGAGATTGTAAAAAGGGATATAAGGTTTATGTAAATTCAAGTCAGCAGCAAAAGGAGGGAAAAATGGCCAAGAATAGGTTTTTGTCTGAAAGTAAGAAGGATAAGGAGAAATTAGAATATACTTTTGTATGTGAACTTATTATTTGTTTTTTAGATGACTCCTATATTAAAAGTATATTGAGGCTTCATTGTTATGCTATGAGTCCACCAGAGGACTGGACATTATAGGAGATCCAGATGGAGATAAAACTGATAAAGAGGATGCAAATCACTAGTACAAGATGGGATGCATTAATGTGCTCAGATAGATGCGTACAAACAGAACACATACAATTACCGTTCAATGAAGAGAGAACATAGTATGGGTAGGTCTTAAAAATGTTTTGCTTACATTCTAGCTTAAAGACTTTTCATCATGGATAATTGATTGCATAGAATACAATTTCTGGTACATTGTAAGAATTAGCATTTATTAAATGAAACAGCTGGATCATTTTGTAGAAAGTATTCAAAAGAATTTAAATACCATGGAAATCTGATGCCAAACAAATCTATTTTTAAAGTTACATAAGTAAGCCTTCTTCTTAGTCAGAAATTTTGTATTAGTTCTTACACTCCTTGAATTCATATTTTCAACTTGGTTATCATACAAAGTTATATCTCATTGTAGTATATTTCATGCTTGTTTTCCCTGCCCAGAAAAGGTGACTACAAATTCTAATTTTTACTTTTATTAGCTATCCTAAAATCTTTCCTTAATACTGCTACATAGATAAAACAATATTTTAATATTTACTAAATTTACAAGGTAAATTTTATTAGAAACATTTTCTTAATGAAATGAGTGGAATTTTCATTTTCAACTAGTACCTACATCATTAAATAATAGACTTATTGGTAAGATATTAGTAGAATCATTAATAATCCTATTCCTGTCTTTTGAGTGCTTTAAGAATGTACATGCTGAGAAAAACTGTTCCTATAAATAAAGAGATGTGACTTGAAGGAGTTTTGTCATGGAAACACCACTTAATTCTTTAAACATTTTCTGAGGTACATGTCAAAAATCACATTGTGGTCTATCATTATGTCTAATGATCCATCATCTGACAACTCAATTAGGTCTTTCTTTTATTTTGTTGAATGCCATGAATGATTCAATAAATGTTTGTTATTTAGTCATTAAAATCTTTTACTTTCTCTGTTTCAGAAAAGGGTTTACTAACATGTACTAAAAGTCTGTTCATTAGATCCATTTTTCCACTTACCTTCTCTGACCTAATAAATACAAAGCTAAGGTAAAAAATTTTTAAAATGCTTTTATATTATCACATATTTAAATTTAATTTTACTTTTTAAGTTTATTTTTAAGAGAGAGGAAGAGAGTGAGAGAAAAAAATCAATTTTTTATTTATTCATGTGGTTTTTGTTTCTCTGACACAGTTCTGTACATGGTGGTGGGATTTGAACCCAGGTCCTTGTGAATGCTAGGCAAGTGCTCCAACTGCTGATTTTATGTGAAGTGTGGAGCTGAGGATTTATTCCATTCAATTTTTGGAAAATGCCCATTATATAATTTCCAGCACAGATTTTAGACTTCATTGTTCAACTCAAATAAATAATATAATTCATGCTGATGACCAACATATAACTTCTGAAGTTTCCAAGTTAATGGGTAAATACCTGATAGATGTTATATAGATAAGGCATGCAATTTTGTCATAAGTTTGTTGTTGGGCAAAACAATCCCACTTCAGTATTTCTTTCCGATGCATTTTTGTTTGCTTTCATTGGTATCTCACTGAAGACAATTCTATTCTTTAAGAAATCAGGAGATAAAACTGACAAGGTAGTTAATGGGAAGTTACTACCATACCCACTACTTCACACTAAAATAAATCTGAATTAAGACATCCAAACACATTCGAAATATTTAAATTCTAATTTCATGTTTCTCCATTAATAGAAATATATATAGAAAAGAAAGAGAAGCACAGCATTCCATACCTTTCCAAGTAGGTTTACAGATACTCTATGATTCTTAATTATCCATGCCAATAAAGGAAAATAATAACAGAAAAGTGTCAACATTTTAACTGAGTATAACAACAGCACATGATTTAATATTAAAATGGCAATACTGCTAATATGCTCCATTGGCAGAATGCTTATAATATGTAAAGTACTTTCCCATCAGTCAGTAAGGATCCAGCCAAGAAATAGAAATAATTCTTAGTGTTCCACAATGAATGAACTAGGCATGTAATTTCGAGAACTAAGAAGCCATATAAGAGATGGTGAAGCAATCAAGAGATGGGCAAAAGCTGGGAGCTGCTGTTCCTTATATGGGAGGGACCAAGCAGAGGTGATAATATCAGAGATCAGAAGAGAAAGCACTGGCAGGAATTGAAACCTAGTAGAGACTCTCCTGCCAGAGATGCAGCAGAATTGATTAGCTGGTATAAATTAGGACCATGAAGTAGCCACAGACAGACATGCTGCCCAAAGCAAAGAGAAAGAGAAATAAACACCCAGGCCTTTTCTTAACCCATGGAAATGGATTTTCTAAAACTTATTCCCTTGGTTGAAATGGGTCAGAAAACAAGGAAACACAAAATTTGCAGTTTTCTTCAATACAGAGCAGCAGGTAAAAACTGGAGAATGAATTCTTAAAGCCAGGTAATTGGCTGACAAAACATCTATTTTATGATTTGATGCTCATGACTTTGTGAGATCATCAATGCATTGAAAGGGTTCTTTTAATTGTGATCTTTTAAAAAATAAAATAAGACTACAGGAGTCTTGAAAGTTTCAGGGGCCAAGAAGAGATGGCTTTGATCCTCAAACTTAGAATTTTTATTCTAGGACTCTTTCAGGAACAACACAGAATTTGGTATACTATCTTAATCTTTCAGAGTTAGACTTACTGGTGAAACATGCCTTGTGTACAAGTGGGTTTAAAATTGGTAAAGTTAACTGGATGATGTGAGCCAAACTGAATTGGAATTGTCAGTTAACAATATTAAGATTATTCATGCTGCTTACAAACCAATAACCTAACCATAGCATTAGTAATTAAGTGTATGCTAAAACATTAGTAGTCTTAAAGAACCTCGTGCCAGAACTATTGTTTGTCTTCTCAGCAGAGAAAGTAAAAACCAGATTTTATTAATAACACTATAGTGCTCTGGCATTGTAACTGGGCTCTATCCATGAAAATATATTCTCATGTGTATTCTCCAAAATAATATTAAGTTGGTTTTCTGTGGAGATAGAATGACTCCAGTTTCTCTTACAGAGAGGTCTGTAGCTCTTTTCTCTGTGGGAAAATGTCACAGTGTGGAAGGAAAGAAATAATATCAACCTAAGAACTCTTTTTTTTTTTAAGAGAGACAGTGACAGTAAGAGAGAGAGAGAGAGAGAGAGACAGAGAGAGAGAGAGAGAGAGAGAGAGAAATAGAGAATCAATTTTATTTAGTTTTTCATGTGGCTTTCATTGTTTTGACACTTCATTGTGAACGTGGTCCTGGGGTTCCAAACCGTGTCCTCATGCATGCTTGCAAGCCAGGCAAGCACCATAACTGCTGAGCCACCACTCCTGTAATACCTTGCCTGTTAGATCATTGTAAAGCAGTTTAAGCAGAGAACAGTATCACTGGTGTTTAGAAGTATTGTCTCAAACATATTCAGCACTGAGTGCTGTTGACAATCAGGAGCCAACACTCAGATGAGTTGGTGGAGAGGGTAACACACATGCTGCCACAATTAACTGTGATATTTTCCAAGGGCTGTGGGAAGAGAACCTATTGTCAGAAGAGCCTGAGTTCCTCTATACAACAACCCAACAGTCTGACCTTGGCATTATGGATCAAATGGTTTTTTGTATTCTGGGAAAAGGACTTTGAGCATCCCCTGTGAATCTGAAAAATGTGTGTGATGAAGAGAATTTCAAGGCATGCTTATCCAATTTCTTGCAAAGTCATCCAAGAATGATTGGTAGTGTCACTGTCAATGATAATAACATCTTATCCGAAGAACAGAAGGAAGCAAAATTATTAAACACTTGTTTTCCTTTGTAATTAGCAATATTACTTGGGGCTACATAATTTTTTTCATTTGCCATGAATGATATCATGTTTTGTCGGCTGTTATAAGTTTGCAGCCAGATTTCATTAAGTGAGAAGAGTGACTGGGCTCAGTTAAATTTATTCTGCATGGATCAAAGCAAATTATTTTTGGTATTAGGGTTCTGTTGCAGCTAACAAATTACTATAAACTTCAGTGACTCAAAACAACATGCATTTATTTTTTATATTTTTTGAAAGTCATGGTTCTGAGGTGTCTGGGTTCTCCAAGGGATTTGCAGATTGAATTCAACCTGTCAATCCAGGTGTGATCTCATCTGAGGCTTGAGATCCTCTCCCAACGTCACAGATTTTTGGCACAGCTCATTTATGGGAGTTGGTGGTTGTGTGGCTGAGGCGCCTGTCGCTTGCTGTTGGGGGTCACTTTCAATTCCTAGAAGCTGCCCTCAGGTTCTTTCTACATGGCTCTCTCCTCTTAAAATAAGGCAATTTGCTTTCTTTGGGGTCCACAGGAGAGAATCTCTCTAACACTTCACCTTATTTTTAAAAAGTCACCTGATTAGTTACAATAGCTACTTTGCTCACCTTCTTAAACTGTGCTAATTTTATTCTTGATTCACTCAGAATGAACTGCTAAATCACACTAATCCAGGGAGTGGTGTGTCATCCCATTCCCTGGTCCCACCAGCAATGGGAAGAGATGATAGGGATGTGTGTACGGAAAGGCAGCCATTTGCAAGGTAACTTAGAATTCTACCTACCACGATTGTCATTAAATCATTTTGTAAATTGTGTATTTCAATACTTATGGGAATTATAATAAATACCTCAGAAGATCAGATACTACAAAAATTTTTTGGCTAGATAATGTATCAGAGTTGCCAACAAGTTATGAATTTCCATAAAAGTTGATATTATTCTAAGTGTCATAATAACATAATAGAGAAATATAATTGACCAGCACATAATCCACAGTCTGGACTAAGTCAAATATACGCAAGGTTAAATGCAAGGTTTCAACTATATGTTTACATTTCCTTCATTGGTCTTAGAAATCTTATATCACTCATTATCATTTTATATATATGCAGTCTAAAACCCAAGTATTGGCTCTGTTATTTTGAATGTACAAGTATTCACCCCTTGGCATTCTTTGGCTGTAAGCATGTTTATCTATGGCAAATGATAAATGTGTACATAGATTTAAGTTCAAAGTGTGAGGACAAAACTATAAGTTTGACTCAAAGGGTTAAGTCTTAAGCAAAGTACAATATACTATACATTAGCACCAGCTTTGATTTGGTGTGAACACCTAAGCTTTTGTCCTCTCATTTCAAAGTGTTTGCAACTGAAAAAAAAAATAAAGAGCTAAAATGGTAACTTACTGCTAGCTAAAAATAATTGTTCTGCATGTCAATGTTTTTATGGTATAGTGTAGCCTACTCAAAAATCATCTATCAAAATGAACAATATTTTTATCTAATATATTTTATAAAATAAAATAGAATGATGCCCTTCTCACAACTTACTTTGCTGTGAGAAAGACTTTGTTGATCAGGGTCATTTTTCTAGGTTGGAAAATAGCAATGTATGAAATATAATCTTTCCTTTCTCATAGCATCTTCTTAATAAAAGCAAGAGGAACTAAGTGATTATTAACTCTATTCTTTAAAAAAAAGCATTCAATTTGCTGTTTTCAAACAGGCAAGAGAAATTAATTAGCATTTTTAAGTAGGCAAGGAGTGCTCTTGGAAGGAAATTCAGGTGTCTGAAAATAGTCTTGCACTGCCAAGTAATTTATTGTAGTAGCATGGAATGGTGGGTGTCTCTGTGTATGCTTTATGCATTCACTTTAGCTCTAGTCTGGTTTAAGGTACAGTGCCTCCTCGTGGAGCCTGATGAAAATTTTATATAAAGTTTGCTATTGTGTTGATTGCAAAAAATGCTACATGGTTGCCTCAAATTAATGATATTTAAACATTTTCCTCAGTAAGTCTACTTCTTAGTTGAAAGGAAGATGTATTTTAGAGTGTACCTTTTTTTTTTTTACTCCTTTAAACTAAGTGCTCCTTATAATACAAAACAGCACTCAGTGATCCATGCAGGCTCCCATTTATAATATTAATAGAAGACATGTGCCATGCTAATCCATCTCATTAATATTAAAGAAAGGACTCCAAGACTGGTGAGCACTTAATCATTTGCAATTAGCACCTAACTGTTAATTCTGTGGAGGGCTCTTAGGGCGAGAAGCAGAAGAAGTAACTCCCGTTTGCTAAATGTTAGTTGATTTAACTTAGAGTATTTAATTCTGGGAAAACTCAGTAATTAGAACAATTCATGTAGCTAGACAAGTTTAATTGATCAGTGAAAAATAAGAGTCCCCAACTGAGAACAGCCACAAGATATATATTTTGAAAATGTCCATGACATAGCCTTCTTGCTAATTTGTTTTACTAGGTTTTATGTACTTTTAGGCCAATGGATTTGGCATCTGAGCGGAGGTGAACAAACTTCCAGCTCAGGCTACTTCAACACAGATTCCACAATCCAATTAGCAGAATGGGCAGGTTGTCTGGTTTTGCTCCAAGCAGAGCAGCTTGCTTCCTCAATGTCAAGTTAACCTGAAAAAAAAGAATGCCTCTTAGCTTCCTACGTAAAGGCCAGAAAAAGAGCTCCAAGATCAAGAGCTCTTTGCCAAAGACTTTGAGCAAAACCAAACTTCACACTGTGGTGTGACCCTTGCACTTTCATCCCACATTTGTTCTGCCGGTGCAATCGCCTCTCTCTCTCCCAACTTTGAAATCTGCCTTTTCTGTTGGGGTAGGTTCTATTATCAACCATATGTTAAAAACTTCTTGGAAGAATCCAAGGCTTTGGGAGACTGTTACAGAGCCCTGAAGGGAAATTGGCTATAGGGCAGACATGCTTGAAGAAAAGGAAACTGTTTCTGTTTGTATCATCTCATTGACCCAATGCTTCTTAAAGCTGCTTCAAGCACCATTTTTTATTCAATAGCAAAAAAGCTGAGGTTGGCAGTCTTTTTCAAAAGCAGCAGGACTCCATGAAATGAACGGAAGACAGACCCGTCCATCTCTTCTGTTAATGTCATTTACTCAATTAGTAATGATGGAGTGCCCCCAGGACACACCACACCAAATGTTGACTATGGCAACCTTTAACACCAGTTCTACTGCCAAATTTAGCAAATTAACCAGATTTAACTAAGGACAATTCGGACAGCGTTTAATTACTGTGATAATCAAGGCATTTTTTAGTCTCTATTTAAAATTTTCTAAAAATTTTATCTGGCTCTCTCACCATCTTCCCTGTACACTTTCTCATTGTACAAATGTTATAATCGTCCAGTTGCTCTTCCTCCTCTCTGTTTATTTGTTGGTGAGGTATCTGTCCTTTTCTTGTGCTCAAACGTGTGTTCCCAGAAGCTTGACTCTACTTCTATTCACATTTGATAATAAGGCCATCTGCTACCTTTGCCAAATGTTAAGCTCTTATTTTACAGCAGTTCTCCAGATGTGTGAGGCACTGCAGCTGTGTAGCCATTACATATGGCTTGAGAAATCTGTTTTCAGCCGTCTGCTTTACAATATACCCTAATCCTCACCAGCTGTATTGATGTGCTTGAGCCTTTAAGGATTTGGATGAAAGGACATGGGTAAAGCAAGAAAAGTCATCGCCCTCAGATCCCTACCAGCCATGAGGCTCCCTTATGGCATACGACTGACCAGAAGAAGAACTCCAAATAAGTCCTGTTGGATGACTAAGTTCAGGCACCGAAAAATAGGTATATATCTGGTATCTAAAGATAGGCTCAATATATGGTAAATCACAAGCACCATGTTTTGAAATTCCAGACTCTTCTGGAGACAACCTGGGAGAGCCCATTCATTCCAAGGACTGATTGGGAGAATCTTTAAGAGGCCTTTTTTTTTTTTTAAGAAAGGAACAGTGAGAGAGAGAGAGAAATAAATTTTATTCAGTTTTTTACTTTTTTCTTGTGACTTTGTTCCTCTAACACTTTGTTGTGTACATGGTGCTGGAGTTTGAATCTGTGTTACGTGCATGTCAGGCAAGCACCATACCCATTAAACCACTGCTCCAGCCCCAAAGAGGCTATGTTTAAGAATAATATATATTGGGGGTAAAATGGAGAGCCTGACAGATTATGAATTCAATTTTATCTCTGAAACCTACCAGCAGGTTTGCCTGAGCAAGGTCTTGAACCTATTTTGAAGCAGTTTCCTCATCTGGAAAACTAGGAAAATAATCTTTACATATAGGATTCTGTGAGAGTTGCCTAATACTTTTTACATAACACTGCCTTGCACATTATAAATTCCTAATAGATGATAATTGTAATTGTTATTATCTTGGGTAAACATAAAGATAGGTGTTTTCTGACATTGTTTTCCTTAACATTTAGTAAATCCTGAACTCTCTTTTCCAAATATTCTTAAAAAGTGAAGATAGGGAGTAGCTGGATATTAAAAGATCTCCCAACCCTGCCACTAGCTACATACAACATAAAAGGAAAAAGATATTAACCTAATAAATAAGTAAGGAAAGGTGTCATTAAGCAAGAAAATAAGATTTGTCTTGAATCAGCCACTATTATGAAATCCAGAACCAAACCTTGGACTGTGTGAATTTGCTCAGTTTTTGATGTTTTTGCATCTACAGTCTTTCAAAAACTTAAGAAGGCCATAATTCAGTCACAATATATGTGGAAAAATGAATACATTAGGATATCATTTTACTCTCTACTATTTTATATAAACAAGATTAGGCAATGAATAAAGGACACAGACTTCACATTTTAAATTCTATTTCAGCTAATATTAACTGTAATATAGTATGCACCTTATCTAGGTCCCAGTTACTTTATCTATTAAGTGGGAGGGACATGCCTACTTTCAAATGGTTACTTAAAAAGAAAAATACTTCTCTTAAAACACCTACCTAGTTTGTTGGACCAATGTAGTGTTCACTAAAGGATAACTCCTGTTATCACAATCAATATGGATAATAACTCTACTAGTTTTCTACTGCTGCAGAAATTAGCACCTTAAAATAATGCCTACAGTTCTCTAGGTAAGAAGTCCAGGCATGCAGTGGCTAAGTTCTTTTCTATTATAGTTTACAAAACTATAATAAAGATGTCCTATGGGTACTTTTTCATACAGGGCTAATGAATCCATTCTTAGTTCATGTAGTTGTGGCAGAATTCAATTCCTCGCTGCAGGAGGACTGGAATGTCCTCCTGTCTGGTTTCCAATCTGGAGTTTCTCATAGGTCCTAGAGGCCACCCACATTCCCTTAAACATGGCCACCTCCATCTTCACAGTCAGAAAGGAGGGATCACCTTTCCATTGAATTTCTCTTTACCAGGAAGAGCTCCATCCCTCTTACAGGCATATCTTATTAGACTAGTATTGTGGAGCACAATTTTTTTCCTTAGTCAACCGATTTGGGACATTAGTCATATCTGCAACAAATCCCTTCCAGTAACACATAGGTTAGTGTTAGGTGGAATAACTGGAAGATGGTGTGTGTAAACTAGGGGACAGAAATCTTGAGGGCAATCTTACAATTCAGCCTTCTACAATAATCATGAGACTGATATTATCCATATTTTTACCTTTGAGGAAATTGAGATTCTGAATGCTAGCCAAATTGCCAAGGATCTTCACCTAAGAAATATTTCTTATTAGAATGTTTGACAGTGTTAGGAGATATTTTAGGTTGTCACAAATGGGGAGAAATCTGGAAAACTTTTAGCTTATCCATGTGTTGTATGAAAGGAGAGAAGGTTAGCTTATCCAGGTTAAAATTCTATTAATACACAAGAGGAAGGGGACAGACTCTGGGGACCTGTGGCAGTCTCTAACAAAGTTATGGTCATTTCCACCAGGCAGTTCCCTGGGAACATATCCCAACTGAAGTGGGAATGGTCCTGCAGCTTCTGTGTCCACAAATGTGTGCAGGTGAGAAACTTTCATTTTGGTATACAATTTCCCAAATTCAGCTGTTTAGTCCAGCTAATTCTTCACTTTGGAGGCTATACAGCTCCTGACAGGATGTTTAACACCCCAAAATTATAACAAACACAAATCTCTCCTAAACAGGAATTAAACCACTCTCTATTGAGAACCACTGCTTTAAAAAGCAGAATTAAGGCTCCCTCAGCTCCTCTTTCTTTTCTTTTGGCCTGAAGGTAGATATGATGTCTACAGCCAAACCAGGCATCGTGGACCCAACAAGGACATCCACACTGTGGATGCTGGAGCCAGTGCTCAGGGACACATGGCCTGGATGCCGACACCTGCACTGCTCCTAGAGGTGAAAATGACCATCGACCTGATTTCGGTCAACCGGATTTCTCTATTATTGTACCTGTTTTATATTCTAATACACACTTACTGGGAAAGTCACTTTGGTAGAGGCTGTGTTACACATACTGCCTATTACCTTAAAATCCTGGAGCTCCATTTCCTTTTTGTTATCCAGACATTATCCTTACAATATAGCTTTTCCCCAAAGAGGAAAAACAATGAGAAGCTGCACTTGATTCTTCAGTAAATACAGACTTTGTTTGACCATGTTCTAACAACCCAAATGGAGGTTTCCGTTGTAAACATTTGTTTCACAAGCAAACACATCCAAATTGAAATGTTTCTTTCATTGTTGTAGAGAAATACCATTTGCTTTCAGGCCATTAGGGACTGCTGACTGGTTTAGTAAATGTTTCCACAGACTGCCGGCTAGTCCAGGCCCATCTCTCACCCACTGCCCAGGAGTTTCAGGAACTCTTGAGAGACTTGACCAGGAGTTCAGTGGTTGCCTGTTGAAAGTGATCATCAAAAAATTCCTGCATTGGAGACAGTTAGGATTGACATTTTTTCTTTTTTATCAGAACAATTTGTTGTCCCAGTGACTGTATTATTCTACCTGGCTATAATAAGCATAAACAAGAAGAAGCTATATTTATGCTTTTAAATAATTCATCACTAGTTTGTTAAATATTATAGTGACCTTAAGAAGTAGGCTTAGTATCTTAGAGTTTTTCTCCTCTAACAATGAATTTTTTTTTGTTTTTTCATTTTTCTTAGGTTTTTTTTTTCTAAGAGAGATGGACAATGAGAGAGAAAGAGAGAAGGGGAGAGAGAGAGAGAGAGAGAATCAATTTTATTAGTTTTTCATATAACTTTCCTTACTCTGACACTTCATTGTATATGTGATGCAGGGATTCGAACCCTGGTCCTTGGGTATGTCAGGCCAGCACCATAGCTGCTGAGCCACTACTCAAGCCCCTTATTTTTCTTTTTAAGTAATGAGGAAACATGATGGATAAAATGAGTTTGGATATATTTATATCTATTGACACTCAAAGTTGTCTGTACGTGACTGCCCCAAGAACAAGAACACCAAGTGTGTGCTATGTGTGTGTGCTTGTGCTTTTAAAATGTATATATTTTAAATGCACTACATATATTTATTTTAGAAAATATGTAAAAGAAAAGTATTTGATGGTCCTAGTGCCCTAGGAACATCTGATCAGACAAAGGATTGTTACAAGTCAAAAACATCCCTTTATGTATATGATGAGCAGTGGTCACTAAAGCATCTTAACCTTCTGTCCACTAGTAGATGGTAGCAAAGAGGTCAAAAGGAGCTTCTTTTGTAAAGAGTAAATACAATAAGGCAAGTCATTCACACTCAGGATGTTATGTTCTGAATAAACCTCATGAACATCTTTTTCTCCTCCTCCTCCTCCTCCTCCTCCTCCTCCTCCTCCTCCTCCTCTTCTACTTTCAATGAGTCAGGAGTATCACTTTTATTAATTATAATTAAAATAATAATCCACACTTTTGGGTTGCTTACCATATGTCAAGTCTTTAGCTAAGCTGAGGTGTGACAACTGTTGTATCTTTTAATCTTTATGACAATCTGAAATGTAAGCACTGTGATTATCGTCAGTTTGCTTCAGAGGAAATGGAAGCTTAGAGCCAATGATAAACCAGTCAAATTCATAAAGCACATAAATGAATTTTCAGTGATGCAGCAAAGAATAATAGGGCTTAAAAAGGAAGCCATATAGTCTTTCAGAAAAGAACACAGATATATCAACATCAGGATGATATCAACATTTAGGAAAGTCAAAAAGAAATTATAGAAATTTTTGCTGATCAATTCCATTATAGTTAGGCCTTCTAGAGGAAGATGCTCTCCAAGAATTTTATATTACTTCTCCTGCAGAATGTCTATTTTTTCCCTGCAGAGAAGACAGAGAATAAGAAATCAGTATTCATCACACAGTATCTTTTGAAGTATTGGGGACTGAATTAGAGTATATTATATTCCATGCTTGTATAATTATATAATTATATCAAATTGAATACAAATATTATGTATATCTAAAAAGAACCCATAAAATGGAGACAAAAAAATGAACATCCCTCTCTTGAAGTTATCTAGAAACCTCCAGTAAAGACATAACCAAAGGAACTGTGTCCTCTGCTCTCCCATATTACAGGACAGGTTTAAATTGAATTACCAGAAAACTCAAATCAAGGAAGTATCTTTCTTCTTTGAAAATGTATGCAGATTAATATATGGTATGCATGTTAACATTCATCTTAATAATCTGTCTCTTACTAAAGTTAGATTTAAATATACAGAACATTTGGAAACAATAGCTAGTAATTTTTAGAATTTATTACATACCTGGTCTTATATTCATTTTATCATTAAAACTCCACAGTTCAGTGTTAGAGCTTTTATAAAACTAATAGAGAAACTAAGACTACAAAGTATATATGTGTGTATGTGGGATTGTCCCAAGATAACCTGACAGAGCAGGGTTTCAAATCAAGCTATCTTAGAAAACTATACACCAACACAAATTTGAAATATGCTATGTAATAACGTTAAAAAGATAAAAATATATGAAATCCTATGGATCAAAAGAGGTACAATAAAGTAAGAAAACAAATGTGTCCTAAACATAGACATACATTGCAGATCCAAATAAGATTTACCCCTGAATTGCTTTGCTAATTCTGGTACTGTTGACCCCACCTAACCATTAGGGACTATATTATATGATGGGTGCCTTCAACCTGATTTCATTTAATTTTCACAACAGCACTCATACCTGTCAAATAAAAGGTTCATAAGGGTTAGGAAACTGAGTATTTGGTAAATGTTAAATTAAGGTCACTTATCACAGTGCCTAAAAATATTTTCCCAATCTTCATTGTCATTAAATCAGAAGTTTTGAAATCTTGCCTCTGATGGTGATTTTTTCTGTCCTCTGGTTAAACAGAATTTTTGTGATGATACTACTTGTAGTGGGGTTTGACCTGCATGTTTCTTCTTTTGCATAATCACATTGCACGGCTTGGGGGAAAGATATTAAACATGCGATGAGTGACAAATTCTACGATTTGAATCTCTTGCTTGGAGTGAAGCTTTGATTTCCCACCTTTATATTTCTGAAATTGTCATTTAGTGATAAGCTTGAATTGACTTCTTTTTACTCTTTAGCAGGTGCGATTTTCAATCACATTTCTGCAAAGAAGAAAAAATTAACGCACTCAGACCAGAGAAAGCTGTTCAATTATTTCGATTGTGATTCCTGAATGAACGTATTATTTCTTAATGGGCCTCACACTCCAAGTAGTTCAAAGAGAAAACATAAATGCAGAAAGCCAACAGGTGACTCTTCTGGTGGTACTACATGAAAGGTGATATACTTTAAAACACTGTTATTGTTTAGCTCAGCTTTGAAAATTAGGGGGAAAAAGGTAATCTTTCGATTCCGACAGTCACTGGAGCAATCGCTCCAGGTGTCTTTTATTCCATAAGAGGAGGTGTGGCAGGACAAGGCCAAAGTTGGGCAGTTCTCTTGTACAAAGAATGTGATGTCGGTCTAGTGTCTCAAATAGAAGAGCAAAGAGAAAGCAGTGGAATGCAGACTTGGCCAACTTAAAGCTATTTTATTTCCTAGCATCCGTCTCTACTGGTAGATCATCATGTCAATCTTTGACTGGCTGGGTATAAGAATAATTAACCTAGTAGCTAAGAATAGATGCTTTGCTACAGAAATCTTTGGAATGGGGTCCCAGATGACTACTTAATACGTATTTGGCCTTCAGTTAGTTGCCTATTCTCTTAATTCCTAAGTTTTATCACTTACAAATTAAGAACACTAGTATTATCTGCTCACAAAGCTTTTATCAAGATTAAATCAGCTAATATGCACCAAATAGAACAATACCTGGCAATTTGTAAGCATATTAACAAGCACATGTAATCTAATAATTTTCAGCTATTGTCTATCTGAATCTGATGATATTATACATATATTTCAACATTGATTTCCGGTTTGAAATGTCTGCTCCTTTTAGTATCTATTGTGATGGGTTCTTTTGAGTCACCAAAGTGAAATAAGTAACTTAGTTTTGAGGCTGAGAAAGGGGTACAGGGCCAGGGGCTATAAATGTATATCTAAACCTGAACAACTCTGCTTATACTCAGTTACAGTCATGGATAATGGTCCTCTTACTTTGGTCAAAGAATAAAATAACTTGGAATATGTTTCTACCTCTTTTCTGTCAACTCAAATAGCCTCATAATTAGCCTAATTATTTCCATCCAGTGATTTATCCAAGCCTAGATACAAGGTTTGTGTTGTTTTGGTGTTGTTTAGTTTTCTGTAGTGCTGAGAACTGAACCCAGATCCATGTGCATGTGAGGCAAGTGCTCTGCTGCTGAAATACATTCCCAGCCCCAAACTTTGGGTTTGATGTTTGTACTTGTGCCTTCTAAAAGGACCCAGAATGTTGTAGAAAGTATAAGAATGATATTAGGGTGGGGCATCAAAATATAGGAGGGAAGGGGGCAGAAAGTAACTCGTGGACACATACTGGAAAAACAGGAAGTGCTAATTGCTGCATTTTTGAACTTGAGCTTGCCCCTGGATCACAGTGATTTTCTTTCATAAAAACAAACTTTTCTGATTCTATTAAATGTTATTAAGTGTCTTACAGAAGCCCAGGTTTTCTTCTTCTCTTTTCTCTAGTTCAAAGTGATGGGACTATAAACAGATAATGTCAACATTGTTATTATATTAGATTAAGATGTCTGATTTTAAAAATACACAAAAAAATGAGTGTTGAACACAATAAACTTATATTTCTTTCTCACATAAGTCATGAGATGAAGCAATACACAGGTAATGGGGTAACTTCACTTCATTGTAGGGCTTTCAAAGTTGCTCCAGCAATGCTCCAGCAATTGCCAATTTTTTTTTCCAGCAGGAGGAGAGGAAGAATTCATGGTAAGTCCATTTAAGAGATAATTAAGAAGTTACATGTATCATTTCTGCATTCATCATAATGATCAGAAAGGTCAAACTGAGCTGCAAAAGAAGACAGGAAATACAGTCTGTAAATTCCACTACCAAATAATGAAGGGGAAAATAGATGTGCTAGGGCTCATCACAATGAATATAGCAAGCCCTAAGCACATGACCACTGATGTCTCTAACTCACTCACAGTGCGTATCTGTGTGATTGACTGGTAGTGGAAAGTTCCATGGCCATCAAAGAAGGGCTCTGTCACAGATTTCCTTACTGATCATTTGTCATGTTTATGAAACTGGCACCTCTCTTATTACAATTGTTGCTTTTGTTTCCTATTTCAGTATGACCAATATAACAGTGTCCCCAGAATTGTGCAATGCATTTATACCACAATTGTTTTGTTTTTATTAAATTGCATTTCACTCTTAAGTCACAAGTTACACTGAGTGATAGTTCAGGAAATATTTCAATGAAATATGCCAATACCTTTGTGCTTGGGGGAAGAAGGGTGGAATGGTATCAAGATGGAGTTGATTCAGTGGCCCAGCACACTATGAGGATTCTCATGAAAAACTTTTCGTAGGCCTCAGCGGTGGGAAAATCATCATTTTGACAACTTCTTTTGCAATAGAACAAAAATATTAATCATTTAATTATATATTTTTGGCTAGTAGGGTGCTCAAGGTGCATTTTCATAAATTTGTAGGGCCAGTATATTGAAATTTGTCTTATACAATCAACAATCTAGCATACTCTTTATCCCCCTGAGAATCCAAATAATATTTATGCAATCATTTAATTCTGTAAAGTTCCAAATCTAAGCATTTATAATGCTTATAGGGGCAAAATATAGAAGAATCAAGAGACTGGGTTGTGGGCAATGTGGGGGTAATTCTGGTTTAAGAACAAATACATATCATATTGTTACTTTACATGCATTTTTAATTGTACAACAACTCAACTACTTAATAAAAATTTTTAAAATTTTCTTTATTATTCTAGATTATTTTCCTTCACTTTGATTTATTACAATTTTGTTTTTATATTTCATCTGTAGCAATATCTATATATAAACAAAAAGAAATACTGGAAATTATCAGCAGTATTCATTATTACTCAGAATGTAAATTCCATTATATTCATTTACTACATAACTATTTGCAGAATTAGACATGAATTAGACATGTAGTGAATTTTATTTTAACTTAAATCATCTTTAATGTATAATATGATAGGAAAAAATATTGATAAATTTGATTATCCCCTTATAAAATATGAATGTAAAATTGTGAGTTAGTAAATCCAGAACTTATTTATGGTTTGGAACAATGGCTATCAACTTACCTCGTGCTTAATTAGGAAAAGGTAATGCTTACATGTAGCACTCTGTCTCCAGTAGATCTGCAGACAAAAAGGATTTTGCTTATAATAGAAAACTGAAATGCTCATAGTGACTTTTTTTTTTAATTGTGAGGGTAAAAGGATGCATCACTTTGGGGAGAAAACTTATGGCTCCCAATGCAAGTTTTAACACCTTTCCTGTGATTACCTGTACTTGTGGCAGAAAAATCTTTTCTGACCCTATGAGTTTTTGCCATGGTTGAAGCCAATCGGGACTTTTTGGGATGGTGGATAATCAATTTAGCCTGATTAAATGCAGTTCCCATCTTAAATTATGCAAAATGTAAGGACCCACGGGTCGAAACTGAGGTAGAATTGAAACCCGTAGGCATTCTAGCTGTTAAACCATGGAGGGCTATGGAGATTGCTATGGGAATGTGATTCTTAGCTGAATTGCTTTGAATAATTCTCCTTGCTTAGAAGCAAATGATGATGCATGCCACTAAAGTCCAAAGAAGAAAAATAGTTTAATGATTTAGATTATGAACATCAGTATGAAAAAACCTGAAATGTAAAGCCCCTTCAGTCGATAACAGGACAGTTTTGTAAACCACTTAAGGCTGTGATAAAATCCTACTTGACTGGCCCACGAGCAGATGTGACAAGTTGAATTTATTTCCTCTCTTACCAGGAAGCTTTGCAGGAAACTCTTAACATATGGTGCTTTTCGCTTCCATCTAGAGCTATAAATGTTATTGGAAAAGGATGTTCCCAAGAGCAGCAAGTTTCTGACGTCTCTGCCAAATGGAGTCCAAATGATCCTTCTGTGGTTCTGAATTCCCCAAGTTCTTAGGAGTTGGCAACCAAGGTTCTCTGATCTAAACTCAGCTCACTAATTTAATTATTTTATTATAGATTTGTGGAAGCTCTTTCAGACCAGTGACTTAGCATCTGTATTGTATCTAGCCATACAGGAAACACAAGTTAGGAGGGTGTAAATATTTTGTTTCTTGACTGCTTTCATTTGAAAACTTGGAAATCATTTCTTGCAGAAACCAGGCACCACAAACTGAACACAAAAGAATGTGAAATTGAGAAAAGTTAATATCACAAAAAGTTTTCTTATGTCTAGAGCTTTTCGTATCTTGTGTATATGCACCATATACCACTGAATGCTGACGTAGTAGCAGTACAAGCTCACAGTGATTAGCAAGAACACAAAAATGAAAAACTGCTAAGTAAAAATCATTTAGTCTTATGTATAGCTTATTAGTCTCCACAAAGTGCTGAATATGCACCAGAGGGCACATCCTTATTTAATGTCTTTTTGAAGCATTTCATTTTAATAAATTAAAAGGACAAAATTGATGCTTTGGTCATTAGAAGTTTGCTGCTAGCTGAAGCAACACCTCGACTGCTAAACTGAAATAAATGTCACCATGCCAACAACTATTTTATGTTTTCAGTTGTGATTTCAAATATGTTGAAATGCCATTCATTTGGAGATAACAAATACATTAAAGTAAAATTGACATTTTTAAAGTTGTGTTATAAATAATTATTATGTAATTCTGGACTGATTATTAAGTAATGTATATAACATGTATTTGTACCTACAACATTTTATAGCATTTTAATACTATTTTACCATTTATCAAAATAACTTATTTTGTAATCATAAATATTTGGTATTTTCTAGTATACTTTCCAGTTTTAAAACACATGAAATTATTTCTAAAAAAAATAATTTATCGTATGTTTGTTTTTACATACAAATTTTATACATTTGTTATAGAGTACAAATAAACATCTGGCATATATGTGTATAATGAATTTAGATAAAATGTATCTAAAAATAAATTTATGCTAACTTACAGGTCTTATGCCATAGTAAAAAATATTTTGAATATTTAATTGTATTTATAATTTAATCTCTGATCATGAAAACTTAAATTATAATTTGAGTATATAAACTCTAAGTAAGTCTTAACACACTAAAAGGCCAAGAAAAAATTTATAATAAAGAAATATGCATTTTAAAAACATTCCATTACAAAATTAAATAAGTTAATATAAATTAATTTGTAATGCAACATGCTTAAAGTAGTTTTAAATTTCTTATTTTGGCTAATTCTTAGTATTTAAGAATTAATAAACAACTTTAAATGATCAAAAATGTTCATTTAGACTCAATATCTTTATTTAAATAATGATATTAATTTCATTTTCTTCAATGCATTGTATATCATCAGACTCATTTTATTGCTGTTGTTAAATAAGTTTTTTAATTAGCAGAGCACTTCCCAGAAATTCTTAGAGAATGTTATTTTTTCTATTCATAGTCACTCATTTAAGGTGACTATGCTGCTAATTTTAATTACTGAAAACACTAGAGTCATATTTTATTTTATTTTTTAAAAGAGAGGAAGAGAGAGTGTATGAGAGAGAGAGAGAAAGAATTGATTTTATTCTTTTTTTCATCTGTCCTTTGCTTTTCTGACACTCAGTTGTGTATGTGGTGCTGGGGTTAGAACTGGTCAGGATTGTCAGGCAAGGGCTCCAACCGCTGAGCCACCGCTCCAGCTCCAGAGTCATATTTTAAAACACAAGTACCATATAGCAATGACAATGGATAAATCACAGTTCAAGGTGCTATTTAATTGGCAACTTGCGTATGCCTCCAAGCAGGTATATAATGCTAAGTTACCTGTACAGGAAATATTTTTGTTCTTAATATACTATAACAATGCAATGATTCTATAATTTAATTTCTCAAATGTTTACTTTGAAAAAATGTTTTCCTTGAAATAAAAAGAGAATTTTGTAGACTCTTACCCTGGTTTATGATTTGACTTCCCTAATTTTACTTCCTTTCTTTCAGTTTTTGGTATTTTACTTGGTTCTAAAATTAGATATAGGTTCTCAAAATATCCAGAAGGAAAGTGGCATGAAAGATTCAATTGTTTGGCATATAATATGCCATGATTAAATAATGAAACAAAAAATTAATGGTTGACTAAAATCATCATGTTCCAAAACCCTAAATCTTAACTAATATAATTTTTGTTTAAAGGAGAAAATAAGCAAATCTATAAAATTGAATGTAATTGTAATAAACTTCAAAAAATAGCTATTTACTAGACCAATAGATACTTTAGAACTAGAAGGTTTGGAGGAAATATAACATAAAACTCCAATTTTACAGATGAGGTAAATAAATTAACCTCAAAATTATAAAACACATGGATTTTGAGAACTTCAATGACCATTATGTTATCATGGAATAAATTTAAACCATGACAATTTTGTTTGATTTATCCAGCCAGGTGCTGGAAATGGGTCAAACTGCTAATAAAGTTCCTGAATCTTTGCTCCTAAAAAGTTATCCATTCTCCTTGGCTAAGAGAGGACAATTGGAATAAAATGTCATTGAGATTTTGTGATGGAAAGGCAAAAATTCACAAGTCTGATGCTATTGGTAAAGGAGGCCTAGAGAATTAACACCAATTCCCAATTAAATTTGATGTACATTTTATTCATTCTAATTCAGTGAGGGCAATTTGCCCACTCTAGATTTTGTCACCCAAACAAATACAGAGAACTCAATAGAATATAAAAGTTAATTCAAGAGGAGAAACTGGAACTTCACTGAACAAATTTACCATTCTTTACTTCCATGAATGTGAATAAATAATAAATTGTCTTTAAGCATATAAAATTCCCCAATCCATCAATGAATACATTCAATTTTTCATCAAACCATATCACCAACTCACATCTCCTTAGTTTCTGCCTTATCTTACTTGGTAATATGCCAGTCACTCTTCATACATTGTGTTACTTGTCCCTATCTCATTCCTCCTGTTAATATTTTGTTTGCTTTTCATGTATTCTCTGATTTTCCACCACATTTTATTCCTATTACCCCCTCTAGGGCATTTGTCTTTACTGTAATAAACGTTTTACATTCTGAGAGGGATCAACGGTGAGAATACAACACTAGGAACTTAAAGATGTTCTTTTGAGAGTTTAATGAGTAGTTCTTTGACTTATTTTCATATTCTATTGATGCATAAAACAAAAAGGAGACAATATTTAAAAAGCAAGTTCAACATAGAAATTTGTTCACTATCTAACAGAGAGAGAAAAAATTTAGCTATGGAGATATGTAAGGGAATGCAAATGAAAGGAATTAGGATTAATAGTCTGAATAGTAAGGATAATTTATCAGATCTCATGATGGCAAAAAACAATTCACTTATTACTACCCCTTTCAGTTTCTTACCCTCTGAAATTTTCTGTTTGCTCAGGCAGTGAGGATACTGGGAATTTCCTTTCTGAAGTCACCTTTTTTGGACATTATCTCCCATTAGTGCGATTTATCTTAGCCATGACATGTGACAGTCTTTTGGTACAGTAGGGCAAAAACTATATTCAGCTTTATGGCTATGCATAGTTGAATATAGTAAATGCAACAACTTCTTAAAAAGGTGACTGAAAAAAGTCTTAAAACATCTAAGAACTGAAGCTCAGAAAACAAAGAATCAGCTATCCACCATCAGCATATCACGACCAAGACTATGTCCAGCTTGTACCCAGTTCAGCAGACGAACACCCCAAACCAAGTAGCCAAAAAAGCTTATATCCCAACAGTAGAGACAGGTGGAACTGCTTTTTGCATGAATTCTTCTTGCTCCTGCCCCAAACTAAAAAAAAAAAAAAAAAGAATGTGTCTATATTAACATCAATCAAGTGAATTGCATCCTACATAATGCTTTCTGGAACTTCTTATTTTCTCTGCTTTCAAATGATTGTTAAAATAAAGCAACATACTCAAATAATCAGGCTGAAAGTTGATACTGCATCTGTGTTTCGCAAACACAAATTGTATATACAAAATTTGAGAGTATAATTAAACATGTATTCATTTTTTGAGCTGGGGTAAGCCAGCTACGGAAATTATCACATGCCCACAGGTCCTAAGCACTGAGGAAACCACTGAAGCACTGTCAACCAAGGGCAGACTCAAAGACTCTCACTGTGACCTGGGGCAACAATCTGGAAGGAACACTGGCGTTGAAGTCTAATGGTTCGCTCAGGATTCCCCCATCTGACATTTTCTCTCTTTGTAAATTACTAAACTGTCTGATCTACTGTTTCAAAAAAATTTTTTTAAGTGTTTAAAGTGATTACAGTTTGTTGTAAGGGTTAAGGAAATTCTTAGTTACAAAAATGGCCTCATAATTGTTAAACTCACGGATAAATTGAAAAGATTATTGCAGAAAGTAACTGTCAGAATTATTAGATATACAATCCATGTGATTTTATTTTCAAAGGCTCACACAAAGTTGACTTTAAAACAAGCAACAAACTTTGGCTAAGATCAACCCTACCCCGGATCTTCAAATCCTAGTCTTATCATGCTTGTGCCTGTCCTCTTTTCTAATACAGTTTGAATACAAACTACAATAGACTGAGCATAAACTCCTATCATTACAAGTCTCTCGTCTCTTCACTTCTAATGGAATCTGCTTCTGCATCTCATTATTACCCCTCCTCTCCCATCCCTTGATAGCTCACTATTGTCTCAGTTCATCAGTCCCTCTTATGGCTTCATTTGCTTGCCTAACCAGCCTTGACACTAGGGTCAGTCATTTTATTAGATTTTCACACTGCCTTGCCTCAGAGCTGCCATTCTAATCCCTAGGAATGGGTAAATACCATCATCTGCCTCCTCAGCTCCTGGTCCCAGGCCACCAAACATTGCTGAACAAAGTCGCAAAGCTAGGTTGACTGGTTCCACTACAGCTCCAAGCTATCTGAAGTCGGTTGGGCCCTCATTGCTGCTTGACAATACTTGTTCTCATAGGTGATTTACAGCCTTTTGTACTCTCCATGGTGTCAACTCCAGTTGCTGAAGAGAGTCAAGGCCAATGCTCCATTCCTCCTCTTCCTTTGCTGCATCTAAGAGCCCAGCTTCTCCTTCTGACTCCAGGGGAAAGTGCTCTCCTCTCCTATGCCCTAGCTTTTGATCTAACTTTATCATGCCAATGCATTTGTATATCCTCTTGAAAGTTTTGTTCAGGCACTCTCTGGCATTAAACTTTTAAAACTGTTTTATAAATTTCTTGAAAGGAAAGGACAGTTCACATTTATTGTTCCAACTCTTTGCTACCTACTCCCACCTTATAATCTACTTTCTATTCCAAAAAGCTAATACAGTGACAATTTTTCAATCCCTCCCCACTTTTTCTTTGTAAACCAATTGAGATTATTGACACGGGTGTTAAGGGTGTTAAAACATCCACTACATTCCTTCCAAAGCCACCCTCCTTCAGTTCACACTTTATTTCAGTGGTACCCATTCCTTTCAGATCCTCAAGATTCAAAATTCTGAGCAATGTTCACCTCCAAACTCCCCTCTGCACCTCATGACTAATAGTTGACATGTCTTATTGCTTCCATTTCTGCAATATCTCTCACATTTATATTTTATTCAAAATTACTTTTTTCCAATAGCACTGAAACAGATTAATACAATTTTCTCCTAACCTCTTCAAGTTTTTCCCTGACAATAAATTTGCACTCTGAGATTTTCAAGTCCTTCAATCTGTAATGATTTTCTTTTTATGCTTAGCTCTTCTCACCTTTATGCTGTCAAAAGGAACTCCTTGCTCTTCTCTTTATAATACCTGATATTACCTGCAACTTGTCTCTATTCAGAGGTGGGAAGTGGGGCAGGAGCCAGGACAAATCACACTGTGTGGCTTTTTCACCTCCAAACCAAATATTGCTGATACAAATGACATCTTTTAAAAACAGAACTAAATATGGGTATACAGATGTTTGCAGTTGTGAAAATTCATCAAACATACATATTTTGTATTCTGTTGACACACTATCCATTCTTATCTGTATATATATACATACATACACACATATATATTTTACTTCAATAAAATATATATGTAATATACCTCTACATATATAGTATAATTCAATAAAAGTTTTGAAAAATAGCAACAATAAAGCAACAAATAAGTTTTGAAAAATAGCAACAAATAAGAAAGAAGAAAAGATGGTAGCATATTGTCTGAGAAATGGATGTAGAAGAAAAATCAAATTAAAATATTAAGCAAAATTGTCAGTATTTACTAATTTATTCTTTTATGCTCTCTCTCCCAAATTACTAGGAAACGTGTTACCCAAAGAAGCACTAGATTCTCTGGGACACCCAAATTTCCCGTATTCTAAAGAAAACTTTATATAATTTTGTAAGTTTTCAAATATACTTAAATGACCCAAGAAAGCAGCCCATCAGATGACAAAAATCAAGCTGCTGATTCATTCAAATTCTCCATTTAGAGAAGGAATAACAGTCTTACTGAGTTTAAAAAAAAAAAAAAAAGGAATGCCTCAGGGTTATCTTTCTAAGTAGTGTACTTCAGTTCTTAAGGGCAGGTTCCAGGGTCAAATAAAACAGCCCTTGCTATTGATTCCAGCTTAGCTCTTTACTGGCTATTTGACCTGGGAATGGATCTCAAGCTTTTCGAGTTTCAGTTCCCTCATTTATAATGTGATCATAACTAGGTTGAAGAAATGTGGTGATGATAAGAAATGATGAAGTTCAGTAACACAATATTAGAAACAATGTACACTCTCAATAAGTTTTTATTTATTCTTATCTGTAACATAAGAAGGCTGAACTCTGCAAACTTTAAATTCACATTTCAACCTTACAAACTGCCTGCACTGCCATTTCCAAAGCCTCCTTTGCCATGATCATGGTTCTGATTTATAGGTGCTGAGAAAATATTAAAAAGAGAGATGATGTGGTTGTCTAATCTCAGTGATGTTGTGGCATGAATAAGACATTTGGATAATTGAAATGTGGACATTAGCCTATGTTGAAGAATAAATGACTACCCAACTCAGTATATATGTTTGGGTTTTGCTTCAATTTCAGAGAAATTTTTCTAGAGGGACTTGTCTAGTTTTGTTGTTGTTGTTGTTATATTTAAATTTTTAAACATATCAACTGTATTTTTAATGGGTAGTTATTTTCCTTCAGGACTTGGGATATCATTCCATTCTCTCCTACTCTGTAGGTTTTCTATTCAGAAATGTTCTACTAGTTTAATGTAGTTTCCCTTAAGTGGGGTGTTTTTTCTTGCAGTTTTTCCTTCTTTGTATTGTACTTTTGACAATTTGCCTATGATATATTATGCTGAAGATTGTTTCAGACCATGTCTATTTGGGGTTCTATAAAGTGTCCTGTACATGAATATACATGTCTTTCCCAAGATTGGGAACGTTTTCTGCTATTATTTTATTGAATAGATTTTCTTTGCCTTTAACCTTTATCTTCTCACCTTTGAATTTTCCAGTGTTGTGAATGATTTCACATTTAACTGTGCTCCAAATACCTTGAATGTTCTCTTTATTTTTATTCCTCCCCTACTCCTCTTCCCCCATTCCATTCCTCCATCCTCCATTCCTCCTCTTCTTCCTTCTTCTTCTTTTTTTTTTTTTTTTGTCTGAGTGGGATATTTTTTGAGAAATGTTCAGCTAGGATATTCTTTCTCCTGTTTGATCTAGCCTGTTGTTGAATAGTTTGACTGATTTTTAAATTTTCATTCAGTTACTTCACTGAGATTTTTAAAAATTCTTTATCAGGCATTTTATCCTTTTAAGTTTCTTGGAATGTGTTGCTGGAGAGTTATGATCTTTTGGAAGTGGCATATTACCTTGTTTTTTCATAGTTCATGTACTTCTCTGTTGCGATTTATACATCCATTCTTTTAGATATCTCTACCACTTTTATGGGTTGACCTTTTTTGGAAGTGACTCCTGTAGATGTTTCTTAGGTATGAAGTTTTTTCATTTTGTTTTGTTTTGTTTGTGTGTGTGTGTGTAACATTGCCTTATTTCTAGCTTTGCACCATTCTGTAATCTCCCTGTAGCTTCTTTGGCTGTAAGAGTGAATTTGGGCACAGAGCATATTGCACTCTGACTCCATGGACCTTGCAGGTGTGGGAGCCCTCTAGCATTTAAGCCAGATATGCTTTATGGGGTACACATCAAGTGGCTATTTACCCGTCAAATGGGCAGGGTAACATCCATAGCTGCAGAGTTGCCCAAGACCACTTCAGCATGTTTCTATGGATGGGATGTAGTGAAACTGCAGTTTTCATTCCTTATCCTGATAGGAGCAGGCATTTGTGCTTGACACAGGATGGAGGGGGGTGGTGGAAACTACATGAGTATCTGCCTTCCTGGCACTGATGTGAATATGCTTGAAGCTGGTCATGCCTGTAGTCTTGGAGGGCAAACTCAGTGATTTTCCAGTCCTTGAGGGTGGTGCCCGAAATTCCCCTTCATGCAGTAATACACCCTGCACCTCAAGGCATCCAATGGGTTTGATTCAGTCACTCTTCTAAGTCAAGTTTGGTTTACAAGGCAGGTACCCATTGAGCCAGTACTGTGGATTATCTATGGTCTCCCAAATAGGAGAATATGCAAAGATTTCTAACCTCTAAAGCTGTCTAAGTTGAGACATTAAGTCTCTTGTCAAGATGGCTCCTAGCTATTGCACTCTGACTTTCAGTGGAAGACAATGTGAAATCCTTTTTCAAAACAAGGCTGGTAACTTGCAGGTTTCAGGTAACTTATCTAAGTGGGCTGCAAGGCTATAAAGATTATAAAACTTTTATTATCTAGCATTGCCAACATTCACATTGATAGCATTTGCTGGGACTCTTACCCTTCTCCTCCCCAGTTGTCAAGCTGGGGTGGCAGATGCTGGAATATTTTATTTCTCTTACTATGCTGTTGTACAAGGTCTCTGAATCTTAGAAGGTTCCAGTCTCTTCCTTGCTGATTTCCATGGTAATTCACCTCTGGATGCCTCTGTTCAGCATCTTCAAATCTCCTGTTTTCACTATATTGTAAAACATTAATTCCCTTTATGTTAACATGTTGAACAATACTTAATAAGAATCAAATGAAAAGCATTCAAAGAAAATGTAGGTTTGACTATCAGTGTTAGCCTTTTTAATTCATTTATAAGGAAATGCAAAATGAAAGGGAAAGCCTGAGTGGACCATGTGTTTCATTCATCCTCCAGGGCCAAGGCACTCATTCTCTGCCAGGAATGTTAGCCACTGACTTTATGGTTGAGTCCCTCTGTGACCTCACAGGTTTACAAGTTCCTTTCTAAAGGCATCATACATTTATTCAGATAAACACAGAATTTGGTGGCCCAGCATTCATTCTTTAATTGAACACAACTTTAACAAGCCACCCCACCTTCACAGATCTCCATGGAATTGGCTGAGGTCTCTCTTGTTATCTTTCCCTTTTGCCTAATCCTGTCTTCTTCACCTTAATAGGTATTGTTCCACATAAATAAGGCATTTGCATGCAATTCTTCCTTTCAGAGTCTGTTTCCTGGGAAACCTGTCCTACCACATTCACTGTTATCAAATATTGGAAAATAAGTGGGAAGATATTTTCATTAGACAGCTTTAAAATTGGAAACTCTTTGCCTAAGTTTGAAGCCCAAAATCAGCCTCTCGAATATTTTGAGGTCATTCTCACCCAGATAATGAGGCTTATATTACCTCAGCTGATTTCTATATATACAAAAGGAGAAAGAATGTACAATCCTGGGCATTTAGGCAATGAGATTCTATCTGATTTTTATATATCACCTAATATAACCCGGAAGACCTGTGAATAATTAGTGAACCTGACCTCCACTTGTAAGCTTGTTTGATTTTGTTAGGTTTGTATGTGGATGGAATGTGGGTCATACTGAGAGTGTTATGTGCATTAGCTCACTTTCTATTACTGATAACACAATAGTACAGACTGCATAAATATTAAAGAAAACATTTATTCTGGTTCACAGTTCTGGTGCAAGGTTGAAGGACCATATCTGGTGATGGCCATCTTGTTATCAGAGTGGTGCAGGGCATCACAAGGTAAGACAGGGAGCATGATTTTGCTTATCCTCTGGCCTCTTTCTTCACATAAAACCACTACTGTTCAATCATAGCTCTACTCTAAAAGCCTTACCTAATCCCAATTACCTCCCAGTAGCCCCACATGTAAACACCACAGGTGGATTAAGACTCTACCTTCTTAACACCTCACAATTGTGTTTAATCTCCACATGAGTTTTGGAGAGGACAAACCATAGTATTCCATTCCTGGCCTCATGAAAATCATAACCTTTTCCCATATAACATAAAACTATTCCATCCAAGTAATCCCAAACTCTTAAATTTTTCTAGAATTAATTCAAAATTCCAAAGTCCAGATTCTCACATGATCCCCAAGACAAACTCCAAGTTTTGAACTGTAAAATCAAAGCATGTTATCTACTTCCAATGATGGCACAGGTGTAATGTGTATATCCCCATTCCAAAAAGGAGAGATAGGCAAGTAGAAAACATAACAGGCATACATCAAGTCCAGAACACAGCAGGCCAGACACTAAATCTTAAATTTCTGTGTCTAGCATCTTCTGCACACTGCTGTGGAGGGTTGGTTCTCCAAGGTCTCAATCAACCCTGCTTCTGTGGCTTTGGTGGTCCCAGACTACATGGGTACTGTCTTGGGCTGGCTCTGCATGCTAGCTACAGCTTCCTCTTCAAGGCATTGCATATTGCTGGTTGCTTGAGCTTCTTGAGGTTCCCCCTTCAGTTCTATTCCCACAGGTCCATGAGGGCTGACCTCATTGGGGGTACTCTGTAGGGGTTATTACCCTCTTAAAACTTCTGCCCAATCTCCCAGGCTTTCCTTTGAAATCTCAGTGGAAGACACCATGACTCCATACTCTTGAATACTGCACCATGCATAACCAGATCCAGATGGCTTCTACCAATGTCTAACATCTAGAAAAGCCATTCCTGGGTTTGCTTGAACCATGGCTGCAGTCATGGAGCACTTCATCAGCTAAAAGGAGGGAAACATATCCCAAGGCCACCATACTGGGCAGTGAGTCTATGGAAGGCACCTAGGCTCAAGACCTAAAATAAGTCTGCTCTGGAAGTCCTTAGACCTACGAAGGGAGGGGCAACCTGGAAGATTTTTGAGATGCTCTTTTTCCAATTGCCATGACAATTAGCTTCCAATTGCTAAAACTATAATTCTCCAGGACGGACCCTTCTTTCTCAAACACACTATTTCACCAGGCTGTGAATATTCCAAATCCTTCCACTCGATTTGGTTTTGCTCTTGAATTACCACTGAAAGCAGCCAAAAGCGCCCACACAGCACAACCACTTCTACATTTCTATAGAAATTTCATCTGCCCAATAAAGTAGGCCATCACTGTTAAGTTAGAACATTCATACAATGCAGTCAGTTTCTTTGCAATTGTGTAGTAAGCGCAGCCTTTTCTTTGATTTCCAATCAGATTCTCATTTCCCTGTGGAATTAGTTCATAGTCTCCTTGGTTCCTGAGACGTCCCCAGAATCTCGCATAACTCACCATTGACAGCATTCTAGGCTTTTGCTAGCCTACTTCTACAAATTCTTCATCTCTTCCTGTAACCTAATTCCAAAGGAACCTCTACATTTTCAGGAATCATTATGATGATAACCCCATTCCTTAGTACCTTCCACAGACCCCAACTCTTAAAGGCCTCAATACCTCTTCACATCTCCACAATGGGGCTCAAGCTTCCAGCACATGACTCCTTGGAAGATGCACTCAGTCTATAAACCATGGCACTGTGTAACTTTACAAGCTCCACAATAGGGTGATATAATGACAGGAATGTGACAAGTCTTAGAATCTCAATGTTTCTAAAGAAAAATGGCTGCAGTCAGTTAGTATCATGGGTAAATAATGTAATGTTTATTCTCCTTTCTGGCCATTCTGTGTCTATATACAAATGGTAAGAAATCTACCTTTCCGTTTTTCAGTCACCTCCTTATCTGGCTCCCAGGGTGCAGACAATTGGTGCCTGTCTCATAAAAATGTATCAGTTTAAAATTTTTCTAACGTTAACTTAACACCTCTTCTCCTAACAATGTATAGGTTCCACAGGGAAGAACTTAGCTCAACAAAGAAAACTACTTCACACCATAATCAAATAAAATAACTTAGCATGAAACAAAGTAAATATCTAAGTAAGCAGACATTTTGGTATTAAGTATTCTTTACTGCAAAAAATTATTGAGAAATTCAAATAGGTTTTGTTATGGGAGATGCATATATATGTATATATATATTAATATTTACCATATATATATACCATATATATATATTTACCATATATATACATATATATGTATATATATTAATATTTACCATGTTAGATATCAAAGCTGAGATAATTTTAAAGTATTTATTAATTTAATTATAATAATAATCCTGCAATGATGAGTGAAATATTTTTCTTAAATTTTTTTCTAAACAGAAAGTTATTTGAGAAATAGAATTCTGTTTTGCGCATAATATTTTGCAGTATGTTGTTTTGTAGTATGTAAAGAAAATCTGACCTCATGCAAATATGTAGTTAGAAAAAGAAGGAATATTTTAATACTTTTTCAGACAACTGAATGTTCTTTTCCAATATTATACTTAATTTGACATATGTTAGTTTCTTAAGGTTAGTTGCAATATGAAATCTGAAATCACATTGTGAACTCTTTGTACTCTACTATATTAAAAAACTGTTTGACTAATTTGTACTTTGAATGTATATTTCACTCATGCATGATTTATTTAATATCATACATTGGTGATTGGTAAAACGCTGATTCATAGAGTAATACTGATTTCCCAAATGTTGATACATTTCCTTACATTTAAAAAATGCATTTTGGAGCTGGAGCTGTGGTTAGCGGTTACAGTGCCTGCCTGGCATGTTCAAGGATTCGGGTTTGAATGACAGCACCATGTACACAACAAAGTGTTGAAGAAATGAAACCACATGTAAAATGAAAGTAAATTGATTCTTTTTCTTAATGTCCTTCTCTTTCTTTAAAAAATTGCATTTATAATTAAGTACCTCCACCTAGCTCAACAGTAAAGTACAAGAAAGCATTCCAAAAATTAAATGCTTCAAAATTTGACTTTTGTCCTCGATGTTCTGATTATTTTCTTTGCCAACAAATATTGCATTATCTCCTTGGAGGGAGAAGTTTGCTGAGTTCATTTTTGATAGAACATCTGCCAAACAGCCATATGCGAACAACAAAGTTTGTCTGCCATTCATTCTCTTAAGTAAAAATGATGTTCCATTGAAAATGCAGCCAGATCAGTTCGCAATTCAATCATACAGATGGTTTTCTGAGTCAACCATTATGCTTCAATGTGGCATAGAATCTATGTTTCTTTTTTTTAATTTTTACATACTTTCCATTTTTTCATAATAAGTACCAAAAGATGGTAACACAAAAGGGAAAAGGTTTAATTGAATTAATAATTAGAGCTTCATCAACAACACTTCTTTTTTTTTTTTTTTTGGTGCCAAAGATTGAACCCCACAGTGCTTAATCACTTAGTCACATCCCCAGCCCATTTTATTATATTTTTTTAATTTTGAGACTGGGTCTCACTAAGTTACTTAGGGCCTCTCTAAGTTGCTGAGGCTGGCTTTGAACTTGCAATCTTCCTTCCTCAGCCTCCCAAAAATCCGCTGTGATTACAGGCACACACCAACATACTAGGCTCAACAAAAATTTTGTGTGATATTGGCACCAACTTTTATACCAATAATAGCTATCCATGAAAAATATGATGAAGTTTAATATAGTTTGATGCCACTGCCTTAGTTCCTACTAGGGTAGCAGCTATTCCATCCTCCATGTCTTTCACACCATTGGGGTGATAATTACCACAGTGGAAATAACAAATAACATCTTGGTATTTATGTAAAAATAGTTTTGACCTTATAGACTCCTGACAATGTCTCAGCCTCTGCAGAGATCTGTAGATCACATTTTGAGACCTACCAGGACTGACCCAAAGGTAAAAGCCACTATTTTGGGAGACACTGAACAATAACAGTGTTTTGTTTTGTTTTGTTTGTTTGTTTGGTACAAGGCATTGAATTCTCAGGGATGCTTAACCACTAAGTCACATCCCCAGCACTTTTTATTTTTAAAATTTGAGACAAGGTCTCACTAAGTTACTCGGCATCTCGCTAAGTTGCTGAGGCTGTCTTTGAACTCGCAATCCTTCTGCCTCAGCCTTCCCAACCTCTGGGATCACAGATGTAAGCCACCACATCCAGTAATAACAGAGTTTTATATCTTGACAATGCTAAACAGAAAGGGAGAGTTTCAAATTCCAATTACTCTTCTGGGTTTTTTTTCCCACCCAAATCATCAAAGCAAAGTAAGCTGAATGTTGAAATCTAAGGAAAAAAGTTTAATGTAAGGAAATGACAAAACATCCCCCCACTTCCCGGGGAGCATCCTCATAAAATATGACCATTAATCATTTTTTCATGCCCACTCCCCCAAAGTAAAAATGGCTAAATGAACTCTATGGCTGGCTCCATCTTGCTTGCTCCCTGCCTCTAAGGTCAAGTAGATGCCCATGGTGTTGTAGTCTTAGACACCTTAAAGAAAAAATGACTGTACCAATTTCTTTCATAGCACTCTTCAGTTTTTCTCCCCCTAAATGTTTATATCATACAGAAATATAAAGCTGCCTTATAAATTTTCCTCCTTACCCTCTGAGTAAGTACGCAAGGAACAGAATGCTCATTATAATAGCCATTCAGATCGTTTGTCACCCTTCAGCCTTCTCACCCCTTCAGGCTAAACTACCCTTGTTATTAACCTTTCCTCTCAGACTTTATTTTCAAACCCTTTTATCATTATTGTTGCTCTGTGTTGGACTCTCTCCAGTTTTGCCACATTCCCCTTAAAGTGTTGAGAATAAAACTAGACGCTGTCCTTTAATAAGGTCCTCAGCAGTGCCAGGGGACAGGAAATATGACTTCCTGGACTTGGTATGTCCTATTCCTGTTAACACAGTATCACGTTAGGCTTTTAAACAGCGCTGTTCTGCTGACTGGTCTACCGTCTCAGGTCTGCAGTCAGTCCAGGCTTTCTGTTGTGGTTGTGCTTAGAGCAAAGAGTCCCTATCTTTAATCTCTGTGTTGCTTCTGTCATCTGAGTGTAGCATCTTGCCTTATTTAGCTTCCCTTTCCCTGCCAATTTCCCTAATTTGTCAAACTCTTAGTGAACTATTTTTGGCTCCCAAGATTTAAGCAATACCAACCACTTAACGTCATTCACACACATTCCCAATTCCATCATTCCTGACATCCATTTGAATGTACCACTTGATGTGCGGCACATTTTTTTCTAGTTATAGAAGAGAGAAGTGCAGGAGTTAAAATGGACTTCCCACGGTAACTTCCTGCCTACATTCTCACTACTCAGAAAATATAGAGAAGGCAGTATGTCATCAAAAATAAAAATAAGTGAATCCCAATTCTCTTATTATTAGCTGCCTACCTCTGGAAGGAGCATTAAGGTAAGACTAAGCTATGGTATAAAACATGAAATTGCTTACAGAACATAGAAATCAGCTCTTTCTGTTACATAAACTCCAGGTATGCAGTCATGTTAGAGGTGAGGGTCTAGGCTCCATGTCCACTAAGAAATATCTTGCATCATATGCAGCTTCTCAAAAGAGTAAATGAGCATAAAAATACACACACAAGTCACATACAGGAATTAAGGAACAATATGTCAATTTTACTAAAGTTGCATCTATCTGCAGGAACCTAGTTACCTGCAAGAGGAGCTGGAAAACTATTAGCATTATTAGAAAAAAATTGAAAAATGAACTGCAGTTTCTGCTACCAAAAGTCTAGATTCACTTAAATGGTATAGTCCATAATACCCACTATGACCCTGCTGATGGTTGTGAAAAATATCCCTTCTGCCCGTAACTGTTTATCAGCAATGTTCATGAGGCTAATCACAAGGTTAGTTTAAAAACCACTCTCCTGGAGGAGGTGAGCCAAATCTCATCTGCACAGGTTGTCTGCCTTTGGTCCCCTGTACCATCTCTGTAGCATTGTAGATACTACCACCCTTCATTCTCTTGCTAATTTGATTATTTGTAACTTGCCTTTCCCTGAAAGCCCAGACTGATTTTAGCTTACCATGATTTCACTCCAAACAAATCATACTGTATGATCAGAATGTGTGAATCAAACCATGCAGCCATGTCAGTTTTCCACAGCCCAGGTCTGAGGCGCTTCAGTACTTATTTTGTCCTAAGGAAGTTCTCTTGCAGGTGGGTGGACACTGGGATGGATTTGAATCACTGCAAATGATGTTGTGATCAACTGCCTTCTCTCATGTGTTTCTGGCAGAGAACATATGTCCACATACAAGTAGAAACTTCTGCAAAAAAAGAATAAGATCATTAAAGATATAAATAAAATTCAACTACTTGTATATAAAGGCTATAATAAAATCTTAATAGTTCTTTTTCATTTAATTCTCAGAGTACCTAAAAGTTAGGAATCAGTTAATCCGCACTACTAATGGCAAAACTGTAGCTCAAATTTAAGTAACTTGCCTAGAGAGGTATATAAAGGTCAGTGAAAACAGTATCAAAACCCAAAGATCACATTCTTTCCCTGAACAGTATACCCCATCCCATGTTTATGTTTGAGCCTGGCAAGTATTCTGATTGTATTTTCCTGAGTCAGAGAATAATTCACCCAGAACAGTTCACCCTGGTCTGCATATTCATTGGGTACACTTAGAACACTTCACCAACACATTCATCCTCTGGTGAAAGGCTCCAGAGACTTTTATTTTTTATTTTTATTTTTATTTTTGCCACTGCGCTTTTAAACAGAGGCATACTTGCATTAAAAACTGCTTAGTTTCCAGAAGTATTGAAATCCTTGAGGGTGAGTTGAAAAGGACTACCTGAAGTGTGCCTGCCATTGCAGAGAAAACCTGACCCCCCAGGCCTGAAGAATAATTAGAGTTTTGCTACTTCAATCTCATCACCCATAAAACTAGAATCACTTTGCTATTGCTAAGGCCTCTTGAGATTATTAAATTCTGGTCTAGGATTAAAAATTCACTGAAGGGTTTTAGCATTACTCTAAAATGTTCAATTCCACACAGGTAAAAATAAAAATAATAAATGTGTTAGGTCAGTTATCCCATCCCCATTCTAATTGAAATCCCTAAAATCTTTATGTAGAACTAATGAGAGCAATCATGAAGTTTTGGATGAGATGCCAATAAAGTGCTGGCTGGTTTCAGTTACATAAAACAGGGACAGTATTAATAGTTGCCAGACACAGAGGACCGCATACTCACATGAGAAACATCAGCCTCACCAGGGATCAGACTGTGGCCACCTGCAGGAGCTTCGCAGACCACACTCTGTGAACCACTGCTCTAGAGTTAGTGAAAATGGATTTTCTAAGATCTCATAGAAATATATCTTGACCATTGTTTGATCCCTTTTCCGAAGACTACAGGATTATGCTTTGTGTCCTAATTCAGCGGTTTTATTTTTACTTTGTTATTCCCTGCCTTGGCTTTCCTTCTTAAAAGTGTTAAGTCACAGTGCTCAGGTTATAGCGACCTTCTAGTAACACAGACTGGGGCATGTGCAAGTACTTTGATTTCTATCTTCCTGACTAGCTCACACAGTAAGTCATTGATTCTATGACATGAGAAGAAAAGTTTTCCTGAGCTCATCAACTAATGCTTTTGATGCAGGGTTTTTGAGATGAGGCCGGATTCTCTGCTCCCGCTGGTGAATGGAGTCTGGGCCACTACAGATTCCAGCAGCCAAAACAGCCCACTTCTAGTGTTTGCAGCCATTCCCAGTTAAAACTGGAAATTTGGGTTGGCTGCAGGTGTTTGCAGCTGAAAATGTTAGCAATTCTCCAGCTAAAAGCTGGGTGCTGCAGCTCTTGGTGTGGTGAAAATTCATCCTGGGAATTCAGCGCCAAGCTTCTGGGTTCTTGTCTCATGAATTTGATGAATAAAATCCACGGACAACCATGGAAGGAGGAGTAAAAGGAGTAGGATTTATTTAGGAAGAAGAGCAGAGACTCCGCAAAGCGGAGGGGTACCTGGAAGCAGGACACCCTCTAATGGAGGTTAGGCCAGGGGTTATATTGATTTGGGTATGAGCATAATTAACATTCATGCAAAGCAGACATTGAGAAATGCATCAACTCCATTGGTTAAAATTATGTAAAGCAAGCATTGAAACTGGTCAGGAGCACCATTGGTTAAAACAAAAGGTGGCAAATACTTCCTAGTACCCACCTATGACCACCCCCATCTCTTCCTTGGGACAAGGATGAACCTCAAGGTCTTTTTGCATTTGAAGGCCCTGAGCATGCCCTGTCAATCACTCTCTGCCTCTACCAGCTCGCTCTTGGATAGGGGCCCTCTGTCCTGACTACCTAGCCATTTCACTGTCTCTCCTAATCTGTCTCACTTTTATTACACTTGGGGAAAACTTATCAAAGCATACAAGGAACCCTAAATGCAGGAGATATTTGATGCTAGCGGTAAGCTTATATTGTTGCTGTAGCAACCTTGTCATTAAGAATGTTTCAGCTTTTCCTATTAACCTCTATTTTCAGAGGTTTATAACTTCTTGGTAAAAATTACCTCCAGGCTAAAATTTGGCATACATGATCTCAGACGTGCCAGGTGTCAGGGAATATATACATATATAGTATCCATTTTCTCAAAAAAAACCTCGTGGATTTCCAAATGAATTATCACATTTCTCAAATATGATACAAATTCATTACATTTTGTGTGAACTTGATTATTTTTAGAAGATGCTTACAGCACCTGTAAGATTTAGTGACGGGTGTTCGCACCCTTTCCTTTTCCCTCGGTGGTTGGCATGGTCGTGCTGATCTGTAAGCAACCAGTACCTGGCTCAAGTTCAGTTTAAACTCTCTTCATTAGAGTGAAGTAGAGGTTGTCACTCTGCGAATTTAAAGTTTATATCTTTCTTTTTTCAGAGCACAAGGAAGAAAAAGGAAATCTAGTAAATGGTGTGGTATGGGGATTGGAGCAACAGAAAAAGGCTAGAGCCAACATCTGAACTCAAACTCTACTTCCTACATCTTTTCCTATGTTTAATGGGGCCACGTTTTTTCTGAATCTGGAAAAAGCCCTTTAGGTCTAGAAACCAAGACTGCCCTTTCACCACCATTTTAGAATTGTACAACAACATAGTCAAAGTTTTGCTTTGTTCTGTGTAAGATAGTTTAATAAATTATCCCATTTATTCTTTTTTCTAAAGTTTTACTTTAAAGAATGTTAAACTGGCAAGAAAGTTGTAAGAATAACCAGACAAGCATCTGTTTACCGCTCACATTGACCGAGGGTTAACATTCAACAGCTTGAGGATTGTTAACATTTTTAGCCTTAAGTATTTGAATAAAGACAACCTTCCATGTACCTGCACACAATTGTCACACTCGGGAAATTTAACATTAATAACATTATCTAAAATAATTCTTAAGTGAATTGAGCAATTAAGCAATTGTCCCACTTATATTCTTGTTAGCTTTGTGTTCCATTTAGGATCCAATTGAGGAGAATGTCTTGAATTTCGTTGTCATGCTATAGTTTTCTTGGGTACAAACTATTTCCCTAATTTATTTGGAATTTTTTAAGTTTTAATTTTTATTCTAATTTTGCAAATTTGTCACTTATTGTCCCCATGCTACATAATTTACCTGACAACACCTGGGTATATCAATCATTGATTAATCTAATTTTCGTTCAATGAGACAGGCTTCTTGAAGTGAAACTGGTGTGTGAAAGAATATATGGACTTAATATTAAAAGAATTTGAGGACAGTTTTAAATGCTATAGGCATTCACGTAACCCATTACTAGTGTTTGTCAGGGACTTTTTTGCACATACCCACCATCAATAGTAATCTAAGTTTTTTAAAAGTATTTTCTTGTCAAATAGGTGTGCCATGATATCTCTGTAATACTTGGTTGCATTTTTTTGAATGCTGTTGTACTTGAGAAACTTTATGTTTATCACCCATTTTGATTTTCTCATCAATGAATTACCTCTTCATCTCTTTAGTTTAATTCTGTAATAGAATTTTTGTACTTATCTAGTAAATTTGCAAGTGATCTGTTTGTAGTATAATAATATCCTACTTTCTTTTATAATTTTTAATTGTTATTAATGATCTTTTTCTTTATAGCCCCTACATTTCCAGATTTAGAAAGCAATTATTCCACATTTGGAATGTATATGTAGTTTCCTAGATAATTTTGCAGAATAGTTATTATTTAGATTATATTTTGATATAGTTATAGTTTGATTTTTATGAGTTATAATAGCGCTTAATTCTGTTATCTTTCAAATGAATTTCCATTTAATATTTTTATTTTATTTATATATATATTTTTATTAGTGCATTAGAGTTTTACATAATGATGGTATTAGTTGACACATATTGTTAGATGCACACAAATCAGCAATATAATTTGTTCAATATACTCCCCCACACTCCTCTACCTCCCTCCTTCCATCCCCTGATCCCTTGCCTTTCTTCTGGGTCCTATATTGTTCCTAAATAACCCAAATACAGTGACATAATTCCCATACTTATGAAGAACATTTTTATACATATGGCTATATTATATACAGTGACATTTATGAACGCTTGGAATGTACCTTGCTTTATCTTAGTTCTAACATTTCCCCCTCTCCCTATCATCCCTTCTTATTCTTCAAAATATTTGACAATGGGATTAAACATTTATGTTTTTGTACAGGTATGAAGCATAGCTTGTTCAAATATCTTATGAAGTATCTTGCAGCTGTATCTCATAAATATTAACACTTTGCATTTTTCTTCTGTGGATCTAATACATGAGTTTGTCTACTTTACTCCCAAGCCTGGGTTTAGGTCCAGCCTCCACAAATGAGGGATACCATTCAGCCCTTGACTCTCTGGGTTGACTAACTTAACTCAGCATGACTTCTTCTAATGCCATCCATTTACTTTCAATAGATGCAATATCATTGTTTCTAATAGCTGAGTAGAACTCCATTGTATATACATACCATAAATTTTGGATCCATTCATCCAGTGAGAGGCATCTAGATTGGCTCCATAATTTAGCTATTTATTGTAATTTGAGCTGCTATGAACATATATTTTGCTGTGTCACTGTAATGTGCTGATTTTAAGAAAAATACCCTCTGAGAAAATACCCAAAAGAGGGATAACTGGGTCATATGATGGATCAAAAACCCTAATTTTTTGAGGAGTCACCATATTGCTTTCCAGAGCTACTGGACCAGTTTGCAATTGCACCAACAGTGTGCTAGTGTTCCTACCTCCCCGCAACTCCACCAGCATTTGTTATTATTTGTATTCTTCATCTTTGCCAGTCTGACTGGAGTGAGGTGAAATCTTAATGTAGTTTTGATTTGCATTTCTCAGATTGCTAGTGATTTAGAACATTTTTTTCATATATTCATTGGCTTCCTCAATGTTCAGTATTGAGAAGTTTCTGTTTAGCTCTCTGGCCCAGTTTTTTGATTGGATTGTTTGTGTTTTTATTATTGAGTTTTTTAAGTTCTTTGTAAATTTTGGATATTAGTACCCTGTCAGAGGGATCACAGGCCATGATTCTGTTCCATTCCATAGATTGTCTCTTGATTGCTTTGACTGTTTCCTTAGCTGTACAGAAACTTTTTAGTTTAATGGCATCCCACTCGTTGATTTTAGACTATAATTCTTTCACTTTAGAAGTCTTGTTGAGGAAGTCGTTGCCAACTCCCATATGCTAGAGTGTCCTAATTTTTCTTCTAGTAGTTGTATGGTAGTTGGTTTAATTCCTAATTCCTTGATCCATTTAGATTTGATTTTTGTGCATGGTGAGAGATAAGAATCTAATTTCAATTTTCTGCAAGTGGCTATCCAGTTTGTCCAGCACCATTTGTTGAATTGGTTGTCTCTCCTCCGTGTTTTATTTTCACCCTGTTTGTCAAAGATCAGATGTATAATGATTTGTGGGTTTGTCTCACAATCTTTTATAATCTTCCATTGGTCTTCATTCCTGTTTTGATACCAGTACCATGCTGTTTTTAATACTACAGCTCTATAGTATAATTTTAGATCTAGTATTGCAAAAGCAACTATTTTGTCTTTCTTGCTTAGTAATAGTTTGGCTATTCTGTGTTTCTTATTGTTCCACATGAATTTGAGACTTGCTTTTTCTATATCTACAAAGAATGACATTGGTATCTTGATGGGTATTGTGTTGAATCTGTACAGTGCTTTTGGCAGAATGGCCATTTTAATTATATTAATTCTGCCTAACCAAGAGCATGGAACATCTTTCCATCTTCTCAGGTCTCCTGCAATTTCTGTTTTCATTGTTCAATAATTTTCCTTGTAGAGGTTGTTTACTTCTCTTTTTAGATTAATTCCCAAGTATTTTATTCTTTTTGAGAGTATTGTAAATGGAACCAATTTTCTAATTTCTTCTTCTGTCCTCATATTGTTGGCATATAGGAAAGCTATTGATTTATGGGTGTTGATCTTGTAGCCAAATCCATTTATTAGCTCTAACAATTTTCTGGTGGAGTTTTTTGGATCTTCCAGATATATGATCATGTCATCAGCAAAAAGAGAGTTTGCCTTCCTCCCTTCCTATTCTTATTCCTTTGATTTCTTCCTCTCACCTGATTACTCCAGCCAGGGTCTTGAGGACTATATTGAATAAAAGTGGTGAAAGTGGACAACCTTGTGTTCTTTTCAAGTTCCTTGGAAATGCTTTCAACTTTTCTCTATTTAAAAGTATTATACTAGCTGAGGGTTTGGCATATGTGACCTTCACAAAGTTAAGATCAATTGCTTTGATCTGTATTTTCTCTAGAGTTTTGAGCATAAATGGGTGCCGGATTTTATCAAAGGCCTTTTCTGCATATATTGACATGATCATATGGTTTTTGTCCTTAAATATGTTTAAGTGATGAAACACATTTATTGATTTGCATATGTTGAACCAGACTTGCATACCTGGAATGAATCCCCCTTCATTATCATGAGTTATTTTCTTGATGTGTATTTGAATGCGGTTTGCAAGACCCTTATTTAGGATTTTTGCGTTGATATTTATGAGAGATCTTGGTCTGTACTTTTCCTTTCTGGATGTGTCCTTGTTGGGTTTTGGTATCAGAGTTATGGTTGCTTCATATAAAGTGTTTGGGAGAGTCCCCTCTTTCTCAATTTCTTGGAGTAGCTTAATAAGGAGAGGTGTTATCTCTTCTTCAGAGTTGTGTTAAAATTGCAGAGAATTCATCAGGTCCTGGGCTTTTCGTCTTTGGAAGACTTTTAATTGCTGTATGGATTTTGGTGCCTGTTATTGGGATGTTTAGGATTTCAATGTCATCCTGTGTCAATTTGGGGATGCTGTATGTGTCTAGAAATTTGTCCATGTCATCCAGATTATCTGATTTGGAGGAGTATTGTTTTCCAAAATGTGTTCTGATAATCTGTTTGATTTCCAGGGGGTCAGTGGTGAATACCCCCTTTTTGTTGGTGATTTTGTTGATTTGCTTTGATTTTCTCCCTCTTTTAGTTAAATTAGCTGGGAGTCTATCAATTTTGTTTATTTTTTTGATGAACCAGCTCTTTATTTCATGATTTTTTGTTGTTGTTGTTGTCGTTGTTGTTCTCAGTTTCATTGATTTCAGCATTGGTCCTAATTATATCCAGTCTTCTGCTGGCTTTGGGATTAAACTGCTCTTCTGTTTGTAGAGATTTGAGTTGGAGCATAACCTTATTTGTTAGGGATCTCTCCTGATTCCTAAAATAGACACTCAGTGCAATAAATATTCTCCTTAAGAATGCTTTCATGCTATCCCAGAGGTTTTTTTTTAACATTTTAAAAAAATAATCTCTCTCTCTCTCTTTTTTTTTTTTTTTTTTTTGAGAGAGAAAGACAGTGAGAGAGAGACAGACAGAGAGAATCAATTTTTATTGAGTTTTTCACATGGCTTTTGTTGCTCTGACACTTAGTTGTGTACGTGGGTGCTGGGGTTTGAACCTGTGTACTTGTGCATGCTCTATAAGCACCGTAACTGCCAAGCCACTGCTCCAGCCCCTGTCCCAGAGGTTTTGATATGTTGTTTCTTCATTTTCATTCTCTTCCAAGAATTTCTTAATTACTTCTCTCATGTCTTCTTGGATCCACTTTTCTTTTAACAGGGTGTTATTCAATCTACACCTATATGTGTGTTTTGTGCCGTGGCTTTTTCTATGAATTATTAAGGTTATTGCATCATTGTCTGATAGGATAGATGGAATAATATCTACTTTTTTTTTATATTTGCTAAGATTTCCTTTGTGAAGTAGAATATGTTCTATTTTGGGGAACCATCTACGTGCTGCTGAGAAGAATGTATACTCTGCTAATTTGGGGTGGTATATTCTGTAGATTTCTGTTGTCTGTTTGATTTATGGTGTTGTTTAGACTAGAGATCTCTTTATTGTTTCTTTGCTTTGATGATCTGTCTATTGGTGATAGGGGAGTATTAAAGTATCCCAGTGCTATTGTGTTGAGATCCACAAGTGGTCTTATATCTTGGAGTATTTTTTTCACATTGTTGGGAGCTTTGGTGTT
Organism: Aplodontia rufa; assembly: GCA_004027875.1. NCBI lineage: Eukaryota > Metazoa > Chordata > Mammalia > Rodentia > Aplodontiidae > Aplodontia > Aplodontia rufa. The sequence continues at coordinate 116,804 of PVKS010000398.1, forward strand.
TGGAGAGTATATGTTTACTATGGTTATTTCTTCCTGTTGTATTGTTCCCTTTATGAGGATGTAGTGACCTTCTTTATCTCTTTTGATTCATTTATATTTGAAATCCACTTTGTTGGATTTAAGTATTGAAACTCCAGCTTGCTTTCTTGGACCTTATGCCTGGTAGATTTTTTTTCCCTCCTTTTACCCTTAATCTGTGGGTGACACTGGCTGTAAGGTGAGTTTCCTGTAAGCAGGGTATTGTCGGATTTTGGGTTTGTTTTTTTTTTTATCCAATCTACCATTCTGTGTCTTTTGATTGGTGAATTGAGACCATTCACATTCAGTGTTAGAATTGTTATATGGTTGTGTGGTTCCTATTCATTGTGTTTTATTAGTAAATTCTACACTGTCTTATTTTTCTATTGATAGCATGCACTTTTATCGAATTTCTTCTTTTTGTGGGTTTTGAGGAGTATTAGCTTGTTCTTCTACTGAACTTTATCTTTGAGGATTCTTTGTAATGCTGACTTTCTGTTCATGAATGCCTCAATTTTGCTCTTGTCATGAAAAGTTCTTATTTCCTCCTCATATTTGAAGCTGAGTTTTGCTGGATATAGTATTCTTGGCTGCATGTTGTGTGCATTCAGGCATTGAAAGATCTCCTTCCATGTTCTTCTTGCTTCCAGAGTCTGAACTGAAAAGTCAGATGTGATTCTGATTGATTTGCCTCTGAATGTGATTTGGCGTTTCTCCCTTGCCACTTTCCATATTCATTCCTTGATTTCCCTGTTGTACATTTTGAATATGATGTGTCTTTGTGAACTTCTCATTTCACTAGGGCTTTTGGATGTCCCATAACCTTCCTAGATAAGCATATCTGATTCTATTTTTATATGGGCAAAATTTTCTTTAGCAATTTCCTTGATTATGTTCCTTATCCCATTTGTTTGTGTTTCATTTTCTTCCTGTATACCAATTACTTTTAGATTGTTTCTTCTCATTTCATCCCAGACGTATTTAAAATTCTGTTCATGTTATATAAGAATTTTTCTTTTTTGTCATCCATGTGCTCTGGCTTGCTTAGCCTGTCCTCATTTTCAGAAGCTCTTTCTTCTAGAGCTAAGGTTCTGTTTTCTATAGAAGTTAGTCTATTATTAAATTCTTCCATGGTTCCTTTCACATCAAATTGATTGCAGATTTTAACTCTATTACTTCCTTTTTGAGTATGTCTATTTCTTTGGTAATAGAACTTTTCATCTCTTGAGTTTTCTAACTTAGTCCCTTCATTACATCTTCTTTTAGTTCATTGTTCCTTTTAGTAATCAGATCATTGATAACATTTTCAAGGTTTTCATGTTGACCCCTATCTGTGGCATCCTTTTTGAGGGAGTTTTGGATTTGAGGTGATATCTCCTTGTTCGATTCTTCATTTTGAAGAGCTTCTTGTGGATCTCTGAATTGAGATTTCCTGAGGGGAAGATAGGCAGTTCTCCGGGTGGTTTTTTTCTTTCAAGTAAGAGGGTCAGATCAGTCACCAACTCTTTTATGGTCACGTTCTTCCAGATGCTGTTTCTTCCTGGGTCCTTGTATTGCCCTACCTTTTGGTTCCAGGTTCAAGGCTGCAAACCTGAACCTACAAAAATCTAGTCCTGTCTTCCGGTGGGACTCAAACAGACGCCAACAGGAATGCAGGTTAGAGGTAGGTGGGGCTGCTCCAGGTGGGGAAACCTTCCTTGGTTGATCCTGAGCAGGGCTGCTCTGATGGGGATCCTACTGATGATGTCCTGAGCAACTTCTGGTGGGATTCAAACAGGCCCTACCAGGGCTGCTCCAGGTGAGGAAACTCCCTTGGTTGATCCCCCCCCATTCAAACAGGCCCTACCAGGGCTGCTCCAGGTGAGGAAACTCCCTTGGTTGATCCCCCCCCCATTTAACATTTTTAAGTAGCACAATTTATTAAATAATGATTCAATGTCTCTTTTCTTTTTTCTTTATCATTATTTATCATTATTTCTTTTTTCTTTTCTTTCCTTCCTTCCTTTTTTTTTTCTTTAGATGGTGTCTCTAAATTGCACAGGCATGCCTTAAATTTATATTCCTCTAGCCTCGGCTTCCCAAATGTAGCAGGATGCCAGGCATATGCCAATGGGCCTTTCTTACCTATTTATTATTTTCTCACTGAATCATGTTAAATTTCCTTATGCATTAAAATTGATTTCTCAGTTTTCTTTCACTGACCTATTTCTTTCTTGATTTGCTTAATATCATGGATACATGATACATGTCCCATTTTAAGGTATCAGTTCTGATTGGTTGTTTAGCTGTCATTCTCAATCATTTCTTTTGATAAAGTTTCATAGAAAGAATTTTTAAAAATGTGTGCTGAATATGCATAAAAATATTTTAATCCTAATTGCTGATTAGTATCTTGTCTGTTTATAAGACTAGTCAATTGAATTCCTGGCTCTCTCAAGTCTGTAGAATATTCTCTGTTGTAATTTACAATATTATAGATGAGAAATCTGATATTGGTTTGATTCCTTTGTCCCTGTCAGAAATGTGTCCTTTCTCTTAAGAACTATGTAATATTTTCTCATAATTTAAAAATTTTAAAAAGGTATCTTTATGTCTCCATAGATGTCTTTTGTGACCTAGAATATGGTGAGCATTTCAAATCTACAAGTTGAGTTCTTTCCTCAACTTTGGAAATTTTTTCAATGATTTGTTGAATTCCTCATCAGATATTTCTCTCATATCTTTTTGAATCATTGATTAATTTCCTTATTTTCTTGGATCTCTTCTATAAGTCACATATTTTACTTTATCTCCCACCCCCTATGTGCTTTATTTTTCTTTCAATTAAATACTTTTTTTGCTTGATTTTTAAAACTGAAATCCATTCTACTTTCTTTTCCATGTCACTAATTCACATTTCCATCATACCTATATTTTTGTTTCACATATTATCTAGAATTTAAGATTTTATGTTCCTCAAATCCATGTAGAGCTTTTTCCCCCTTTCTTCCTCTTTTTCTTTTTCTTTCTTTCTTTTTTTGACTGGTTTATCTCTCCAACAATTCCAAATCATGGTTCTGTTTTATCTTCACTGAGTAATAATTATCTTAGTTTGCTGAGCCTAAAGATATGTGAAAATTTTTCTTTCTAAACACTTTGATAATTAATCTGGGTCCTATAAAATCATAATTAGCAGCATGCCTAGTGGCAAAGATAGAGAATTAAGACAATGTATGACAGCCATAGTCATACAGACCTTAGGTACAAGGAGATCCAGTCCACCATTCAGCTATTTCTTGGGTTCTTGAAAACAGGTACCATAATTCACATGGGAGACCAATTTTAAACTTAACCTGAGAAAGCACGCCCACCTGGAGATCACATTATTCCAAAAATACAGTACTTCTTAAATTTCTCCTTGGGCTCTTTTCTGTGAATACTTCAGTGCTTACCAATCCAAAACTAGCAAAGACTTACATAGGGCCTCTTTTTTGGAATTACAATGAACTCTAAGAAAAGCAGATAATTTAGGATCAATGGGGTAGGGAGTACCAAGCAAGTCAGCTATATTGATGCCACAAATTTTACTGACTCATTTGTACCTCTTCTTCCTAACAATAATTTCTACTTTTAAATTCCAATAATGTTTACATTAATTAAGGGCATGCTCAATTGATCATTGGAATCAATTTAAAAAATGACTGCTTTTATAAATGTAACAATTTTTGGCCTTTTTCCTGCTCTACTCCTGCCATATGTAGCTTCTTAGAACTTGATTCTCAGTGGAAGTTATGAACTCTGTGACTATAACTATAGTTTATTTTCCTTTCAAATTTGAAAGGAAACTTTTATCAAATCTTAATTTTACTAAAATTATTAAAATTTATCTCACTATATTTAATAGATTTTATTGATCAACCTGTCAAATATTTTCAGTTACAATGTTCCTATTTTAATTTGATTTAAATTTCACCATTTTGGAATAGATTTTCCAGCAGTTTAATAGTTTACCCTGAAAATAACACACACTGATTGATGTAGTTTTAAAACATTCTACATCAAAATAGTTCTTTCTTTTGTTTTCATAAATGAGTTGCAAGTTGGTTGGAAATATAATGCTTGGATCAAAACATTTTTTCTTCAGGATGCTCTAGTTGCTCCATTTTCTATCTTTTAGGGTCACACTAATGTGGATGCATGCCTAATTCTCTTTTCTTAAACAGAAACAGCTTTTTTGACACTCACCCACAAGATAGTTGCAGAACTCTTCTATATCTTTGAAAATTCCAACTTTACTAAGTATAGTTAATATGGCTTTTTTTCAAGTTTGGCTAGAACATGATATGAATTCTTGATTGCTGAAACAAACTATTTGGAATTGAAAATAATTTCTTGCATTTTGTATATGATGTCTATTCTCTTACTTCTTCCTAAAATATTTATTATTTATTGTTTGAATTTCTAAATTCTAACCTTTATGCATTTATCTCCATTTGTGTCATTTCTTCTTCTTCTTCTTCTTCTTCTTCTTCTTCTTCTTCTTCTTCTTCTTCTTCTTCTTTTTTGTCATTCTGGTGATTTCTCCCCCAAAATCTACTCATGGCATTCACTTTCTAACATGCACTGTCTGCCAGAAAAAAGTTTAGTTTATCATCACAATGTAGCGCTGATTTTTTTTTTTTTTTTTTTTTTTTTTTTTTTTTTTGTCTGTTCATATTGGTTGCTTTGTTGGGATCTATTCACAGACTACAATATAAACTTAGTAAATTTTATTCTTTTACTATCAGAAAATATTATGAGATTAGATATTGAAATTTATTGATTCTGGTCTATTTGAGTTTGAAAACTGTGTTTTTTATATCACATGATGAAACTTAGTACTTTACTTCTTCATTGGAGTCAAAGTGTGTAGTATCTAATACTTGGTAAATACTCAGGAAAAAGTTTTCAGTCAGAAGGCTGGACTAACTACTAGCTGTGTAACGTATCAATATGTCCTCATTCCAGAGAAAGAGACTTATACTTGTCAATAAGATTATGCTAAGAAATTTGAACAAAATGTTTTATTTCTCATAACAAGCTGAAAGAGAAGTCTAATTTACAGATGAGATGAAGAATCACAGAGATGGTCCACCAGCAAATGGTTAAATAAGGATTCCAATTTGGGCCAAAAATGAAAGTTTAATATTTTTCATAAATCAAAAGGAAATATAATCATGTTATAGTGTCCTGTTAGAAATTGACCATAGAGATCTAAAATATTTTAATAGAAACATGAAGAAAATGATTTTTAATAGTTATGTGACTTTCTACACTTACATCTTGTGTGGCAACACCTCATGGGGATTACATCAGTGTGAGGCGGTGCTTTGCGGCCGGCACCTTGCGTGCAAGGGATCAGAGCAGCCACCCACAGCCCTCATGACAGACCCATAGACCACTTATGAGCCTCTCCTTACATGGTTGGATTGTCCACATGAACTCTCTCCCCGCCCTCTCCCTCTCTCTCTCTCTCTCCTTCTTTCTCTCTCTGATGTCTCCTCTCCCTATTGGCCCTGCCACTCTATGTTACCATGTTTACTTCCTCAATAAACGAGCTCCGGCTGGAACTGGTCTCCCTGATGCTTTTGATTGTCCTCCTCGGTGAGGGCTGGGAACGGCGGTCAGCCGACCCTTACCTCTCCGGGCCGCCTTGGTTGGGGCGTGCCTCTCTCCTTCTCCACTGTGGGCCAGGGGGGATGCGAGGGGCTAAAAACCCCAACAAGTGGGGACCAAACAGGGACGTTGTGGAAGGAAGCAGTGAATCGAAGCCGTCAGCGAGGTGGGCTAATCGAGGTCAAGATAAGGGTATCCCTGAAAAGTTGGGGCAATCTCACTCTAAACATGATGACCCAGGGCTGAAAATGCTGAGATACATGCTTAAAAGCCGAGGCCTGGAAGTCTCTGATATGCAAGTCAAAAAGGCCTGGGATACCTTGATTCCGGCAGCCCCCTGGCTCCCTGCCTCTAACTTGTTTGATTGGTCCACATGGAACCGGGTCCAACGACTGGTCTGAAAGAGAGAAATTAATTTAGGAGAGGATCCTCTGCTGGGGGCTTTTCCTACCCTATCTGCCCTGAAAGCCTGCTTCTCCCTGGGATGGTCCCAGGAGGCCCCCCCAAAACAGACTAAGGGGTCTCTGTCCTCTCTTCCTGTCCCTGCCCTGACTGCGAGGTTGTCCTGTCCACCGCACTGGATGACTTTCACCCAGGAGACTCCAGCCTATCCCTCCCCACCCTCTAAGGAGATAAATCTGGGAGAAAACTCCCCTGACCCTTTTGATGAGGTCTTCGGGATCACCCGACCTCCCCCTTATCAGCTGGGTTCCCCTTCGTCACCGCCACCATCTTGTGATGGTGGTGGCGGGAAGGGGACACCAACGTTGCCACTATCTTACAATCGCCCGTCAGTCTCAGACCCCGATCTGAATCCCAGAGGCCACCCCCCTTTGCCACTCTGCCATGCCTTTCTGGTAAATGTTAATCCCAGGGGCAACAGGCCTGCCGCTTGGTACCCATGGAAGGCTCAAGACCTGAAAGAGCTCAAAAAGGCCGTCTTGGAGGATGGCCTAACTCTCCCTGGGCAGAGACCATCCTCCAGGGCCTGGTTCATCAGCAATGTACCACCCAAAGCTGGAAAAACTTAACTAAAGCTGTTCTTCCGGGGCCTCTGTACCTCAAAAGGTGCGCTTTCTTTAACGAGGAATGCCATGCCCAGGCTGATAGAAATCAGACAGCCAACCCCCTGGTGCCCATAACTTAAGGGATGCTTTCTGGAACTTCTGACCAGTACTCTACTGGTCTCCTACAAGCTGCCCTGCCCGCCCCTTATCAGGAACAGTTCTGCGCCCTGGGGTTGTCTGCCTGGCAAAAACTGGAGGAAGGGCCTTCGGAGTCCCATGTTGCCGGTATAACCCAGAAGGCCAATGAGGACCTGGCCACTTTCATTGAGAACGTAGAAAGGAGACTCCAAAGGAAGTTCCCACCTGGGCCTCTGAGAGACCAGTTTGTTAAGATGTTAGTCTGGGAAGGAATGACCACTGACCACAAGCTGACTTGTGTGGGGATGAAAGATTGATCGATGGGACGATGGATTGTTGCCACCAAGGATGTGGGCACACAAAGTCATCAATCCCAGGCCCTTGTTGCTGCCTTACAGGCTCAAACGGCCTCACTCATGGAGGCACTTACATCTGCCTTCCGCATTATGAGCTGCATGCAAAAGGGAGCTTGTTATGGGTGTAGACAGGTGGGCCATTTTAAGAGAGAATGCCCCACATGTGGGGTGGGACAACAGGGCCCACAAGGTCGCCCCCCTATCCTTCCAAGGAGGCCATACTCCCCAAGAAACCTTGCCCTCTTGTAAGAATGGCCTCCATTGGAAAAAGGTTCGCAAATTGAGGTTTGATATCAAGGGCAAACCTTTACACTAAATGAGGGGCATCCTCCAGCCCCGTCACCCAAAGGAGGCCCCCATCGCTGTCTCCCCCAGGCACAATGGACAGTACCTGTTTTACCGGGGGTCAGACCTAAGATGGACATCTTTATAGCGGGGAAGAAGTTTCGCTTCCTCATTGATACCAGGGCAGATTGTGCACTGTTGAGAAAGGAAGAAATCTCACCCCAATGGAAGCTAGTCCCTGGACCTCAGCTATTGGGGGTTGGAGGGGGCACTATATCTGAGGAGACCAAAGGTTGGCTCCCTTGGCAAGAAGTAGATGGTAGCAAAGGGGAGGTGCGACCCCTGGTGGCTTCCGGCCTGACTGCTAACTTGCTAGGTCAAGATATATTGGGAGAGGCTGAAGTCTACATCACCACAGACCATAAAGCCCTCTATAAGGATATATTAGAGAACAAAGAGTACCAACAATAATTCAACCTATTAGGCCCATTTAGCAACTATAGAGGAGACCCCCTATTTGAGGCCACAAGGCAGGGGGCCCCTGCCCCTCGTGTGCAGCCACACCCCCAATCCTAAGGGCCACTGCTCCTATGGTGCCCGCCATTCATTGGCTACCGGCCCCCCCATATGGGTGGAGAAGTGGCCCCTCCCCTCAATCAAACTACAGAAGCTGGATGAGATAATCTCAGAATAGGTGGAATTAGGACATATTTGGCCTTTCTTTAGTCCATGGAACAGCCCAGTATTTGAAATACAAAAGGCCTCAGGAAAATGGAGATTGTTGAAGGATTTGAGAAAGATTAATGAGCGAATGGTACCTGTGTGGGTCCTCCTGTGGGGACTCCCCTGGATCCCGGCCATTCCTTGGAATCTGTCGCTCATTGTTATTGAAATCAAGGATTGTTTTTTCTCTATCCCCTTACACCCCCGAGATTGTGAAAAATTTGCTTTTTCTATCCCATCCCCTAATTTTCAAGGTCCAGACCGAAGGTATGAATGGGTGGTCCTACCTCAGGGAATGGCCAATAGCCCTGCCTTCTGACAATCTTATGTATCACAAATTTTGTCCCCTCTTTTGGGGCACCCTGGAATCACCGTGTATGTGTACATGGATGACATCATCCTGGGGGCGATTGACCCTACAATTCTTGGTGAGACCTGTAAGGATCTCCAAAACCTCCTTTGGCTTGGGGGGTTACATGTCTCTAGTGATAAAGTACAAACCCTTCCTCCTTTCAAAATTCTGAGTAAGGAACTCAAATTGGACTCCGTAAGTCCCCTTAAACCACAACTAAAGTTCCAATCCTTATATACCTTGGTGGAGTTACAAAAGCTGCTGGGAGAACTTAACTGGCTTAGGCTCTGGCTCAAAATATCCACTGAAACATTGACCCCCCTGTTCGACCTGCAGAGAGACATGACCCCTACTGATACTATTAGTGTAATCCCAGCTCACCGGCTGATATTCCAAAAAATTCAAGATGCATTAAATGATGCTGAGCTGGCTCGCTACCAACCCAAACACCCACTCCACCTGTGGATCCTCCCTGGGACTCATTTACTCATGGCAGCTGTCACCCAACTGGGTGAGCCCCTTCAATGGGTGCATAGCCCTGTGGGAGGAGCCCCTGAAGTTTACTCCCAACTTGATCAGCTGGCCGAACTTGTGGTAAAAGGTAAGGTGACTACACAAAGATGTTACAGGCAAGATCCCAATGCCTTGGTGGTCCCCTACCGGTTATCAGACTTTAATTGGGTCAGAAGAAAGCACAATTGGGTAGCTTGTGCCCTTGAGGGTTTCTTGGGCAGCATAGATTGCCATTATGGGACCTCACAATGAGTTACCTCTTTCTCTAAACTCCAAAGGACCCCTCCCATGCTTTTCTCAACTAAACCTCTAGCAGGAGCCACCAATGTATTCACCGATGGAGGAAAACAGGGATCTGCTGTGATAATTTACCCCACTCCTGCAAACCAAGATAAAAATCAAATCTTACATTACTTTGAACCAGTCACAGCATCTGCTCAATTCAAGGAGCTATATATATGCTGTAGCTCTGGCCTTAACCCATGTACAAGACCCCTTCAATTTGTTCTCTGATAGCCTATATGTGGTCAACGTACTCCCATCCTTATCGCTAGCATACATAAACTTAGATAAAAACCCCATTACCACTTTGGGTAATGATCCTGGTCCGATCATTACTACAGGAGCGACCAAACCCATCTTCCTACAACACCTCAGGGGACATCAAGGACTGCCTGGGTTATTAGCCCAAGGCAATCACAGAGCTGATCCCTTGGCTACCTATGGGACTATGACGGCCATTATCCCTTCCCAGGGGGATTTCCAGTTGGCTCAAGGGCTCCATGAGCTCACTCATGAACTGGAGAGGGCTACATCAGAGATTTCCTCTGGTACCCATTAAAGACCTTAAAAAGTTGTAAAAACATGTAAGTCATGTATGCCCTTCTTACAAGTTCCCCCACTCCAATCTCCAGGGGTAAAGCCCAGAGGCCTTAAGCCCAATGCCCTTTGGCAAATAGATGTCACTCATCACACTCTCTTTGGATGATTAAAATACATATTTATGTCTATAGACACCTTTTCCCATGCATGTTGGGCTACAGCCCACAAGGGTGAAAACAGTAAACATGCAGGAGGTCATTTTTTACAATGTTTTGCAATACTAGGATTACCAACACAGATCAAGATAGACAATGGCCCCTGCTTTATAAGTAGAGCAACACAAAAGTTCTTCCAGCAGTGGAATATTAAACACACCACAGGAATACCCTACAATCCAAAAGGCCAAGCTATTACTGAAAGACATAATAAAGCCTTAAAAAAATCAATTAATAAAACAAAAAGCTGCAAATAGCTATGCTTACATTAAATATTTTAAATTTTTCCAAAGACCAACCCCTCACAGCTTTTCAGAGGCACTGGTCGGAACAAGTGCCCTATGCCAGGGTGGAGGCCTGATGGAAGGACACCCCTCACCGGGACATGGCGGGGCCCTGACCCCCTCCTTACTATGGGCAGAGGGTTTGGATGTGTGTTCCCTACTGGGGAACCAACCCCAACCTGGGTGCCAGCAAGAGATTTAAAGCATTGTCCAAATTCACCACCTGTCCCAAGAGAGCCCTCTCTTGAGGAATGAATTTTCCCCATTTCTCCCTTATAGGAATGAAATGACCCTTCTGGATGGTCTGCTTGGTTGTCACCAGATACCTAATTATTGCCCTCCTACTTTTCATTGTGGGTGTTGCTGTCTCTGCTGGCCTGGCCATTCTAAACCCTTTGATAGCTCACAATGACACCTCATCACCTTGACGTGATACTTTCCCTTCTGATCGGTGCTTTCTAGCTCGTACAATCTTCCTGCTACCCCGATTGCCAACAACTTTGCATGGGTTCTGGTGGTCACCTTGAGACTCAAATTTATGTCCAGGCAGCCTACTACGAGCAACATAAGGTCACAGTGTGCACCCGTTCAGGTAAGGAGTATTGGGTGGGAGAAGGCGTAACACCTAAGGCCAGTTTCACCTGCCCTTGGAATAAGGAAACATGGGTACAGTTAAACAGCCAATATCAAAGAAAAAAATGCTGCTGGACCAAATTAGCTCAGGATTACCAGTCTGATGGAGCGGGGGAGGTACAAGACAGTGCAAAGAAACAATTGGTCCACGAGGCAAAACAGGAACTAATTAGTTTACAAACCCCTCCCACTTATAGGCCCATATTACTCCCTGAACCTCAAGGCCCTTTAAACCTAGACCCCGAAGCTCAGGATATATTAGAGTCGGCCCATCAACTCATTAATGAAACCAATGCCCTCTTGGTGAGGGACTGCTTGTTGTGCCTTAAAGCAGGACCTTTGAGAGCCTTAGCTTTTCCAATCAACTGGAATACAAGCCTCTCATTCTCTACCAAGTGCCCATATCTCCCCCCGGCGGTCAAGGGTGACTCTGTCCAGTTTTAACTTCACCAGCCTAATCAAAAATGACACCCTGCCCGTGGGAGATCTTAATTCTTCCTGGTGTGTCAGAAACCTAAGCCTTAATAATTCTAGGCAGTTGATCTGCCCCCCAAATGGCACCGTCTTCATTTGTGGAGAGATCGCTTATGCTGCTCTGCCTGGTAACTGGTCTGAAACTTGTAGTGTTGCCCTCCTTCTTCCTGATGTTGGGGTATTCCCCAATAATCGATCTTTGCCTATCCCGATGATGAACCATACAGTTGTCAGACATCCATGAGCCTTCTCGGCCCTCCCCATGCTCTTGACGCTGGGAATGGCTACAGGGGTAGGAACAGGTCTCGGGGGCCTTGGTCACTCCATCTCTGCCTATAATAAGCTTTCTGATCAAATGATTGAAGACATGCATCAAGTTGCTAATACTATTCTGGACTTGCAGGCTCAATTAGATTCCTTGGCTGCGGTGGTCCTTCAAAACCAACGCAGCCTAGACCTCTTAACTGCCAGGGAAGCAGGGATCTGTTTGTTCTTGCAGGAGGAGCACTGTTTCTATGCCAATTGTTCTGGCATCGTCCATGATAAAATCAAAAGGCTGCAAGAAGACCTCGAGAAACGCCGCAACGAGCTTCAGTCCAATTTCCTCTGGACCGGGCTAAATGGATGGCTTCCCTACCTCCTTCCTTTCTTGGGCTCCCTAATTACTATCCTCCTTTCCCTGACCTTCAGCCCTTGTGTGGTTAATATGCTCCTCTGCTTTATACAAAATAGGGCCAAAGCAGTCCAAATGATGGTGGTCCCACAACAGTATATGTCTCTACAAAACCCTGATTGGGACGAGCCCGGCTATGATCAATTATGATGTGCCATACTCACAAGGAGGCTTGTCCCTCTCCCCCCTCCCCAGGGCTAGCCTGCTCTTAGATGGAAAAGTGCCTGAAGTGCTAGGGTGGTAGTCAATGATGGGTAAGCCCCCCAAGGTGGGGACAACCTAAGACAGGTACATCCTCAAGTATGGTATATACCTGTCAATGAAACAAAAAGGGGAAATTGTGGGGCAACACCTACTGGGGATTACATCAGTCTGAGGCGGCGCTTTGTGGCCGGCCCCTTGCGTGCACATGATCAGAGCAGCTACCTGCAGCCCTCATGACAGACCCATAGACAACTTATGAGTCTCTCCTTACATGGTTGGATTGCCCACATGAACTCTTTCCCTCCCCTTCCCCCCACCCCATGTCTCCTCTCCCTATTGGCCCTGCCACTCTATATTACCATATGTACTTCCTCAATAAATGAGCTCCGGCTGTGACTGGTCTCCCTGACGTGTGTGATTGTCCTCCTCAGGGAGGGCTGGGAACGGTGGTCTGTGGACCCTTACCTCTCCTGGCTGCCTTGGTTGGGGTGTGCCTCTCTCTTCTCCCCTGTGGGCCAGGGGGGACTTGAAGGGGCTAAAATTCCCAACAACATCTATTGCTCTATTGGTTTCCTCAATATCCTAGCTGAAATTTCTAGCTTTATGTTTTCCATATGAAACAAGAGCTCTGAAATTCTGGGCTTTAACTGCTAATTCAAAACTTCTCAGACTCCAGAACTTTAGTTGTCTAAGGAAGATCACATATATTACAGCTTCAACTAGTGTAGGTATGTTAGGGATCTGTAAGTTCAGAAATTCTGAAGAAGAATCCTAAAGTATGACCCAAGTGAATAAATTTATCTACTATAATAAACAAACTTGGTAGTAACATTTTCAGATACTCCTGAGTGTGAAAGGCAAGGTGAGCCCTACAAATGTTCTGATTTCCTGGATTCTAGTCTCAGTTCTGCCAATTTAATAACCAACTGATTTTGACCAAGTTTTTTAATCTCTCAGGGTATCAGCTTCCTCATTTGTAAAATGAAAAAGGCAGTGTTTTCCTGTTGTGTTATACTTATACATAGTATTACTGTGGATGCAGTCTTAATTTCTTTACTTGATGGTACATTTTGATTCAATTTCTCTGCTGTTTCTGTCTTATCCTTCCTTCTACATAGAGTAATTTTATTTCTAAAAGGTGACAGCTTCCTTGAAGTGATAGATCACACTTTCTATCAAGACTTTCTTATTCAGTGGAGGAGAATAAAAAAAGAGAGTTTGCTAAGGTTAGAATTCTTTCTCCCCAGTTCCTGTGTTAGAAACATAATCCCCAAAGCAACAGTGGTGAGAAGTGGTGCTAATGAGAAGGGAATAGGTAATTATTGCAGGAGAGGGTCAGTTATCACAAGAGTGGATTTGTTATGGAAGCAAGTTCAGGCTTTTTCCCTTCCTGTTCCTGACTTCTGTGTCCTCTCTTCATAGGATGTCAGCAAGAAGTTACTTGTAAAATGTTGGTGACACGCTTTTTGAATTCCAGATTCTGGAAACATAAGCCAAATAAGTCAATGTCTTTGTAAATTATCTACTCTTGTGTGTTCGCTTTGTCATTATTGCCATTCAGAAGGTCGCCAAACCCATACTGTAATCACTTGCCCAAATGTGGAGCTCTAATGAATGGTGTTAAGGGCCCATGACATAGGCTCATGGCATTTAGTTAGAGCAGACCAAACAGACTAAAGCAAATCTTGGTATCAAAGAGTGAGGTTATATTGACAAAGATCCAAAATTGTGGGAGAGTTATGAAACAGAAAATAAGTAGAGCTGAGAATAATTTTTAGGTGCATGTTAGAAAAAGCCTACTTTTTCATGGGCAGCACAAGGGACATTCGGGTAAGGACTCAGAATCCGATGAAAGCTATAGATAAAACTCCAATTTTCTTAGAGAATGTGTTAGTGCTTGTGAACAGAGTCAGTAAAAAACATTAAAAGAGTAAAAATTATTCTGATGAAAGACGTAAATGAGGAACACATTATTAGAAGTTGGAGGACAGGCCACCCTTGTCACAAGGTGTCAAAGACCTTGGCTGTGTTGTGATCATATCTTATCATTTTGTGAGAGATTACCCCAGTGGGTGAAGAAATAGGATATTTAACTGAGAAGGTTCTAATCAAGATGTTAAAGATATGGCTTGGTTCCTATTGAACGTTTATGGTAAAAGGGAAGAAGAGTAAAGTAACTTAATGACAGATTTTTAATCACAATAAAAGCAGAATAAAAAGACTTAGAAAATTCTCAGCTAATATTCTGAAAATGAGAAAGCATGTTGGGGAGAGAATATCAAGGATGTATTATCACATGAGAAGGGCATTAGTGTATATTCATGAAGACAAGGGAAATTGACCCCGCCCCAAAAAAAAAACAATTTCAGAGATTATTGGAACTGCCACTTCTATTATAGAATAAAAGTGCCAGGGCTGTCCTTGCTGTTCTACACCCCTCAGGGATCTGATCACCACATTCCATTGTGGCATTGTTCACTGTCCCAATTGGGACCTCACTGGTCCCTGGAGTGGTGAGCAACTCCCAGTCGAGCTGTGGAGTGTCTTCATCCACCTAGATTTTAGAGAGTGCCTTAGAAAGCCACATAGTACAGTTGTACAACTGCTCAAGGAGTGGAATCTTCCTCTAGGCTTCAGATGGATAGATCCACAAGTGTTCAACACCAGCCCAAGAGAACCACAGAACCAAGAAGAAAAGCTAAGACAGAGGCAGAACCACTGTGAAGAACAGCCATGAGGCGGGCTTCCCAAAGCCATGGAAACAGGGCAACCACCCCTGTCAATCTGGAAGGCTCAACATTGAATCAAAAAAGATCTTTCTCAACCCTTAACGTTTTGGAATTGCTGAAGGACTGTTACCTATTCCTTATTTCTATTTCTTTCCTTTAAAATAGAAATGTCTTATTATGTCTGTCCCACTATTGTGTTTTGGAACATATGACATATTCAGTTTCACAGATTCATAGCTAGGGAACAATTTACCTCAGAATGAATGATACCTTGAGTCTCATCCATATCTGAGTTAGATGGTATTTAGATAAGGCTCCAGGCTTTATTAGTTTGAGTCGATACTGGAACATATTAAAACTGTGATTTCATGGATATGTGAAACAATATGCATTTTTTATGGAGTACAATTAACTGAAACTATCAATTAAAAATTCTAGGCAAATACTATTTACTTAGTACTAGTATAACAACAGTTATAATTATGCTATGTTATTGCCTGGAATTTGGAAAATACTTGCATAAAGAATTCTGAAGTGTCATGTTTGTGATACATAAAAGGTTCCCACTGATTAATAATGTGTGCTGCAGGCATTGGAAGGACAAAAAGTACATGTGCCAGCTGTGTGCCATGTCTCGAGTTTTGTGCTTCTTTGCACTTTGGTAATCTGAGCAAATATCTAGCTCTAAGATCTTGCCTCCGCTGTTTTATTGGAGGGAGGTATCTTAAGATAGTGACTCTGTTACAGGGTGAAGAGATACATTTCTGCTTTTACAGAAATTCATTTGCTCCTATCACTCTACACACTGAACAGAACCTCAGTCAAGGGCCCCAACTGGCACAAGTATTCAAATTATTTAATCCTAGCAAAGTAAGAAAAATCTTCAAAGAATCATCAATGTTGCCATGGTCCGTGTGTGAGCAGGTAAGGTGCTACTTCCGTGTCTGAAGTGTTCTAGTACTGAAGACCTTACGTAGTCACAATTTTGTGTGTGATCAAAAATCTATTAATTGTTAGAATCACAGTTAGAGTGGTATGGAAGGGGGAAAACTCCTGAGCAACTAAATTTTTTATTGGAACTTAATAATTAAAAATTCAAGACTTTCCTCCTGGGTGATGACTGTGTGCATGACTGTAGGCACTCCATACTGGGAGTGAAACATTTAGTAGGTCCAATTCTACAGAGACAAATATCTTGTTTCTTTATTTATGTATAATTTATACCCCACCTGCCCTTAAAACTTGTTTTGCCCAACAATAAAAGAAAAAAGTAATATTAATGTACTATTGATTGATTTTGGTTGCACAGTAACAGCTGTATTAATTAACTGTGTTCAGTATTTTGTCTATCAACTCTGAAACACTACCACAGTTTGATGGATCCTAGAGTGTCTGTCAACTAATACAATGGAAAAATAGAAGGCTTAAAGTTAAAAACAACAGCAACAAAATACTTCAGGATCGAATTGGTCCAGTTAACATTTCTACACAGATTCAATCTACTCAATAATTCCAAATATTCCCTGTTCATAGTAAAATGGATTTCTAGACCAATATCTTAGGAGTTCGAAGGGTTAAAGTTGGAGTCTTTTTCTGGTGGAGGAAGTGCCCTTGGAGGTGGAGGTAGAGAGGGGTATCTATACAGGACTTCATAAGTAGCCCCCTCCCCCCATTATGCTGTTGTCCAGTTTCTTTTTATGATCTAACCTATTTTGAAGCAGTAAAATCAGACACAGCTGTTCCCATTTTAAAAGACATGAGCTTAGTTTCTTAATGCTCATTACTTTACGAAGAAATCCATTTCTCTCTTTGCTATCTCTTTAGGAAATCTTTGTTTAATAATGCTCACTAAATTAGGCCTCCGTAGGCTTGGCTTTATCCCACGCTGCCAGTTTCTTTGCCTTTTTTCTACCTCTGTAAAATATCTGCTTAGAGTCTCTGATTTGAAATGTTAATTAAGGTGGGCCTGGCCTCAGGTTACAGTATACATCCCTTTTTACATGCAAAGGGGATATGCTAACTAGGTTACTTAGAATCTGGGGGCCAAGAGGGAGACTTCCAGAAGACAACAAAAGTCTAGGAAGATCCTGCACTTCTCTGCAACTCTCAAGGAAGCTTTCGGTAAGAGGGTTGGCTGAAAGGAATTTTCTAGTATACAGAGAGCCTGGTGTTAATTTTGGCCAAGTTTCTCCTTTTGTAATCTTTTAATGTTTTTGAATCCAGCTAGCACAGATATAACATGATTTATTTAGATATTCAAAAAGGCCATATGGGTGAATCCTATGTACTAATTTCAAACAGGTAAATAATGTTGAATTGACTTGAATTCAAGATGATGATCTCAAGATTTTAAGATTTCTGAGTGATGTATACATTTCAAATCTTCTGGGCCACCCAGATAATGTAGAGATGATGCCCATAATACTCTGAAAAAAAGGGTATTTCCGTGTGCATTGCGATTTTGAGTGCATGGATATGAATGAGACTGTGTGAAAATAGTATGTGGGGTTGTGAATGCATTTCATAAGCAGCTCTTCCAGCAAACAAGATTTAGAAAGGCAAAATCTACATTTGAAAGCAAGGACATTGTAGATGTTAACTTTAAATCATGCAAGATGTACCACAAAGAAATAAATTAATATTGTTGTGAAAAAGTAACCTAAATGAGCCTCAAGAGACATGAATTGCAAAGTAAATGCAAAAGTTACACCTTTAATTACTGTGGTGGAAGCTTTGAGATTTTGAAACATTTATTTGTATAAATCACATTTGGAGCGTATTTTCAAACTCTTTTGATTATACCATTGTAGAAGAGAAATGATGACTTTATTTTTGCTCTTGAGATGTTAAAAAGTTTTCTCTTTTATTAGCATGAACAGATTTTATCTGTGAAGCTGTAGCGAACTGTCATTCAAATACACATGCACAAACACACACAAATACGTGAACTATTTGGTAAGAAATATTCTCTCAGAGGGCAATCTTAGCTTGCTTGTCTTCTAAGTAAGTGCTTCTTCCTTGCTTTACATGAGTTCTTTGTGTTGAACGCCTTCCTTCCCCTAACCACAGACCCTGCAGAATCATTCAGGTATTGAATCTAGGGTGCAGCTGTGCATACTTGAGCTTCTGCTTCATTCTTAAAAATTTACAAGCTTTCCTCTTCTAGTGAAGTCAGTAAGGATAAAATACCGAATGAGTGTACTGTTTTGGGAAAATGCATGAATAAAAGAGACAGTGGAAAACAATCCCTGTCAGGAGAGAACCTGTGCTCTTTACTTCCACTTACCTTATTTAAAATGACTTGGGAAAAATAAACAAATAAAATACGAGTTTGTATATGTGGAGTAGGGGTGAAAGTTCCCAAAGAGAGAGAGGAGAGCAGGGATGTTCATAACTCTGGCATTGGTGTATCACATCAAACCACTGTGCTCTCCTAAAGGATCCATTTAGTTTAAATATAAAATTTCGGCCCACAAACCAGAAAAAAAAAAAAAACAACACTTTAGAATTGATTAAATGTTTCTTTTTAAAGAATAAATTAGAGCAATTTTGAGATGTTTAAGTGATGTTTTTTGACACCTGAAGAAATGCAAACTGACTCCTGAGTGAGGTTTAGAATTCTTTCCTTTGTAAGCCTTTGAAAAGGATTTCTTTCTTACTGTGTAGTATTTAACGAATAGCAAGTTTTATGTAGCTAGAATGATTCTTTGATTCACTTTCTGGCTACTGCTGATAATGCAGTATAATGCTTTAGACAGTCATAAGAAATAAAATTCAGCAAAGTCTATTTTACTTGTGATTATCTAGAGCTTTCCCTTGCTATTCTCTAAAACCAAAGTATAGTATATTTAAATGATACAGGCAGAGATCCAGAAATTGTCCTCCATTTCATTCACTTAAAACTACGTCATCAGTTCTTTTCAAAATACCAGTAGTCAGAGCTAATAATTCTTCATTTTATGTGTAATAAAAAAAAGACAGTTATGGCAATTGTCATCGCCATGTACATCAACACTACTATTACTTCCTTTTTGAAAGTTATAGAAAAATCTTATTCCAAAGCAGGCCACATTACCAGAATATATGCTCTCACTCCATGGCTTGCACTGACTCCTGAGTTTATTACTTTCCCAGTCGCTGATAATAATGATATACCCAGACTCTTCCACTTCACAAAAATATTTAAATAAAGTTTCTCCAAACACAAATGAGATGCAGTGTATTTACATTTTTATTTGATGAAACCTGTTCCTGCTATCTTTGTTCTTAATTTGGTCTCAAAAGAATTAGCACTAAGAGGAAAAACAGTCTGTAAATATGTATGAAATCAAATACAGAGGGTAAGCTAAAAGGTATTGACTGCCAACAGAGCTTAGCTGCAGGAGGCAAAATTTTCTCCATAGTTTTCTTCTTGGCTGGAAACACATTGCCTTCTATCTAGATTATTTAATCCTCAAAATGCACATCAAAGCTTCTCATCAGGTGGCACATGTCTTTATAGACGGTTGAATGTCAAAGATCTAGCTTAAAGATTTTTGAAAGATGTAAAAACATAATAGAGCCCAGATAATAACACAGCAGTGAGCTCCTGTCCTCTTCCTTCCAGCAAAGTACCAGCTTCACAGGCTGTGGCTAATCTCTGTGGCAAGGGGAAGAGCACATTCTGCTGCCCGGGAATGTGTGACATCTGTCTAACCGCTAGAAATGAGATGCTTAAGCGGGGTTCCAGAACAATATTAGCTTGCTTGCTATACCAATCTCACTCTACACCTGTGGCTGAGGAGAACTCTGAGCCATAAATTCAACCCTGCTCTCATGCCCAATTAGGCAGTGGAACAACTTATGCAAAAATATGTAAGAAGCATTTTCTGCCCTAGAGAAGCAAGATGCAGGCTTCAGTGCTAGCTCGTCCCTTTTAGGACTCATTTTTCAATCTTTGGCAAGGATAAATTACTTGTAATGATTACATCAATGCCTTTAAATGATTATATCATTGTGAGTGTAGTTTAAAAGCCCTTTAACACATTTATTTTGCACTTCAAATGCTGGCTTTTTTGTTAGAGAGATGGTGTGAATATGGAAAGAGACAAAAGTCCCTATATTAGTTGCAATATGACGTACACACGGGGTGCAGGAGGAGGGATTTAGATGTTTGCACTCTAGGTGTCATAGAAAGTGCCTGAAATAGTTTCACATGGGCTCAGAGTTGTGCTCATTTCTGTGCAGGTGTTTAGGTAAGCAAAACTAAGCCTTTGCCTCTTTATTGAAAGTTATTACAAGAGGTTAACTGGTAGTCAACAGGCTCATCCATACCGCTGTCCAATATCTCTCCACCTCTTCATGGAAAATCTGCAGACGTTTGTTCATGTTTGAAAAATGTCTCTGTTTGTACTTTGTCCATAGAATACATACTTATAGATTTTTCAAATAGAAAAAAGAAAATTAGAATCTCAGAGGATTGCCAGCTACCAAGCACCTCCGCCTTCAATTACGCAGCCCCAAACCGTTTACCATAATCTGCCCAGCAACAAGGAACTTCCAGGCACCCCTGGGGAAGGATCTTTACAGAATACTAATTCTGAACTCCTAGTGATCTGGGACACCATATCACCACACAGCAGTTATTTAAATCTGTAAAATATTTGGGGAAGCATCTTGACATAAACACACTACATCAAATAAAGTTTTATTTCATTGACAGAATTGTGTAGGAGAAATGCGCATGGTGTTCCAGGTGTAGTTTTAAGCACACTCCAGATTTTGGTCAGCCATCACCTTTTTCTCCCATTTTGATCTCTTGACTGTCCAATTGTGTCCTAAACCTCACCTGGAAAGGAAAACAGGTTGAATACTTTCGAGGACCCCTGATGTTTTGAATGCTGTGGTGATTTATCATAGAAGTGTTTCTATAGTGTTGTGTTCTTTCTCCATCTAAACAAAGGACAGAGGGGAAGCATGGTCAGGAGGCCCTGCAGATGACAGAGGCCAACATTCTCACACTGGTGGCTATTTGCATCTCCGCCCAGCTTGAAAATGTTGTCCGTTGTGCCAACACAGCTTCCTTACTTGTAAAAAAGGCTTGTCTCTGTTGGAGACCTCAGAAAGATATTTCTTCGTACAAAATCCCCTTATAGAACCTCCAATCCCTCTGGGGCCCATTCTGCAGTTTATGGTCACAGTGAACTGTCACCAGTCCCTCCTTGGTCTGTGAGATTGGGACCCGTAGAAATGGTTGTGACCGTTACTTTTCTCTTTGGGGATTTGCCCTTTTTTTCATTTGGTTGAAGATTGAGACTGAGCTTTGTTACAGAGAATTATCCTGTGGCAGTGGGTTGGGGAGATAAGTCTTTGTTGAGACATAAAACATATACGGACAAAAGTGTGAAAAATTGAAATGACAAGGTTGCTGGGGTGTTGCTTCTTAAGTTCGGTCAAATGTTGAGACAGAGGAGCAAGATGCTCTCTGGCGGGTCGTTGTGCTGAAGTGAGCCTGTACCCCCGCTACCCAGAGTGCCAGTGCTAGATGATGCTGGCCCAGATACTAATGCCAAATTCCAGCTCAGTGTCCCAGGCCTGGCCTTATCTGAATTAATCATGATCTGTTCTGATTTTCATGTGATAGAAAAATAAGATGAATATCAATTTCTAAGAAGCTGGACGTAGGAATCGAATGAAAGCTAGGTTTTTACCTACTGTTTTAATAATTAGAAGATTCTGTTCTGTATGGTAAATGTACATCATGTGTGGGGTTCTGTGTGAAGTACAGAGATGATATTTGTGCATTACACTATTAAGTTAATAGCTGACATTTTTTTCCCCTCTATAATAGAGGTGATGTTCTCCTTCCATCCAAATAAAATTTATTTCTGTTTTGAAGCCTCAGGTTTAATATTTCTACATACATACACATGAAATTAATTTAGTTACATTGGGGAATGTGTTAAATACTAAAAAATAATAGTGAAAAAATAAAATAAAACTAAAGCAGTCATCATCTGTACCTTAGAAAGAGAGGTATTTCGAATATGCTTTGTCTGCTAGTATTTTAGGGATTTTTGGAAAGAAGACCAGCTTGTAATATAATTTACCTTCTAAACGCCTTTCAGAAAGTTGTTTTATTATCCTTTCCCTACTTGTGAATTACTTTCCTTTTCTTCTTTAAGATGATTTCCATTGTTTATTGTGATCTCAAAATTCTCTAAGTGTTAATATTAATAAATGCTGTGGATGGGACAATTTTTGTTTTATTTGATGGAAGCAGGATTTTTAAAAGTAAGGTTAACTTCCAGCAACCATTCTTTTGTAACCAAGAAAAAATTTTAATATAAAAATTAAAATGAAAGCGTATATATACATATATATGTGTATATACACATGATTAAATGAAAAATTAAATTGAAAACCATAAACATACACACACTGAAACTGTTTCCAATAATAAAGATAATCAAGTAATTTTAAGTACCAGTATAAGACAATTATGTAAAAATAGTCATTGGAATAAAGATCATTGTAAATAAGCCATCTAACTAAAGTAACATATTCTGAAAAATTTTAATATTTTCTTTTGATAAACTTTTTCTTTGTATAACCTTTCTACCCCTAAATTTGTTTCAACTCTAATAATTTTATATGACAAATTACATTTACAATTATGTTTTCTTTTTTTGAAATTGATAGTCTGAAATGTGAGAAGTTGTAGGTTCTTAATCCTGGCTTTGCTTCTAATTTGCTGAGCGCCAGGCAAGACATTAACTTCTCTGACATTAAATTTTCTCTTCTTCCGTATTAAAGGAGTAAAATTAGGAATTCTTTTTCCAATTCTTACAATTTTTAACTCTGTTTCCTCATTTCTTCTTCAGCTCCAGGCATTCTTCTGGATAGCACTGTCACCATAAATCCTAATGTAAGGGAATCTGCAGCTTTTTAGCCTCATATTTTTTCAACTAATAATGACTTATTTTGCTGCCAGATCACCTTAAATTGGTTCAAAATGTAATGCTTCATACCAGTTATATTCAGTGTCAGAAAAAATTAGAAATGTATTGCTTTTGTGTATATTTTTAAGCCTTACCATTAATTTAATTTTATGATGTCATGATATCCATTTCACAGTATGCTAAATCTTTAGTATGATAACTTTTTGTGACATTTAAGTTGAATGTTCTAATTACAAGTTATGACAAATGTTCATTCAGACACAAATTTTCGCAGTAAGATTTTTTTGTATTACATTTAAAAATATGATTTACTGTTTAGGTATATATTCTGCATTTTAGATTTCATTAGAAACATTTTAAAAAAGTGTAGTAAGTTAAAACAAGACAGATGATAAAAATCATTTGCTCTTGTTTGAACACTACTTGTGAAAAAATCTGCAGTAGATACTGTTAGAAACTAGTAACATAAATAGTTCATTTTTATAGTTTACTATACACAGTTACTGAGGCTGGCTTTGAACTTGGGATCCTCCTGCCTTGGCCTCCGGAGCTGCTGGGATTACAGATGTGCACCACCAAGCCTGGCAGCTTGCTTCATTTCTGAATGTGGATGGTGCAGACTATTCTGGACTCCGTTGGATTCACCTAGTGTCCACTTACACTGGCAGCAGTCCTTCTGGTTGTTTTTCCTTTTCCTACTGGGCAGCATTTACTACTTACTGAGGAGGAGATTAAACTATACTTTGCCAAGGTTGTCCCACTCTGAGATAAATTGAAAATATTAAATCTTTTCTCCTTTCCCCATTTCTCTCAGCTGCATTTTCATGGACCTGTTTGGGGACTACAATTTTTATTTTTTTAATAAACCTAAAGGTCTGTTTAAAGTCATATTTTTCCTTTTGTTTCTGGATAGCAGATTTCATTTGGAACTTGCATAATCTTTTTGAACAATTATTCCAAATCAAGTTTGAAATGATGATTGCTTAAAAGAACTTTCTTTTCTGTTGTTTTGAAGACTCATATGCTGTTTCCATTTTATCATTTTATGATACTGAAATGAAGAAAAGAAAATAAACATTGAATTTTACGTATTTTCAGTTGGTTACATCCTATTTTCAAAAGTATAGACAAACGTATTTGGTGGCCATTAATATTTCCTTTTCTTAGCCACTATAAGTTAATTTTCAGATTTTCTCCTGTCAAGTTATTTAATAAAATCACACCAAGTCTTAGCCCCTGGTCATAACTTATGACTTCAAATGATAGGTTCTTGGCTGGACTGTATTAGAATGGGCGAGGCTGGGATTGTACGGAGGCAACACTCTCACTTAAGTTCCCCCCACTTAAATGGAGGTGAATCTGTGAAACTCACATTTTATGAAGCTGTAGTTTGTAGTACTACCTTATGATGAGCTGTATGGGGGACAGTGTCACTTTCTTTTTTCCCCTTACATTTCAAACATGACAAGCAAATAATGTTTAAATAAAATACGTGTTATCAATTTTAGGGCTCATGCAAAATATTCATATTTGAAATATGGTCTAACCTCTTTTATAGTTGTATATGTTTCTTGTCTCAAATAATACCCTGCTTCAAATACAGAATTATCTGGATATCATTCCTTTATAAAAATGAAAACACCTTGTCTCCTCTCTGGTATGTTTATTTTAAATAATAATGAATTAATTTCTTTATGCAAATAATTTATTGCCTTCTATCACTGTATTCCACTTTACCAGAAATAAAAAATATACCAACATTAAAGATAGCAGAGGTTGATTTGCAGGAGAGATGATCTTGTTTTATGAAGAGATGAGATGTTAAAAGACAACACAGCTTAAGGCACTTACATCATATGAAATAGTTAAAAAAAAAAGTTGCTAAATAATCAGCCTGGATCTTTTAAAGAAAAAAAAAAAAGAAATTGTAACTAGAAAGAGCATAGAACCTCTGTGAAACTTCAAAAGGTGCAGCTGGCTGGAGAATGTACAGTCCCCAGAGAATGCAGGATAAAAACCTACAAATGAACCCTCTAAAGTCTTTTCTCCTGACCTCACACCAAGGTTAAGATAGAAGTTTTTTTTATGACTTTCAAACACAGTTAAGGTGAAAGAATTTGTTGAAAATAGATGAGAAGCCAGGACACTATCCATTACTCAAGGGAAGAACCCTCCTAAGGAGACCAACTGCTGCTATCCTACTGTTCTCCCATCTGCATCTTGAGTGTGCATTGTGATTATCCTACTCGCACCTTTAACTTCTACTATTCCGTAAGCAAATGGCAAACCCTGACTGTGGTATGAAGGTAAAACGCTAGAGCAGGCACTGTGCAGAGCCTCAAGTGTTAGTGTACAGCCATCTCTCCTTCAAAGCAGCCCACATCCAAAACAAGTAGCAGAGACTTGTGGAAAACAACAAAATACTGCCACTCAGTTCCAATAGTCTGCAGAATATTCAGTAACATTCTGTCTGAGGCTCTGCACTGCAAGCCCAGACACACTTTATTTAATTCAGGATGCTGTGATCCTGAAATGAAATGCTTTCAAAGTGCAGTATTTTTAATTGTATTCCAAATTGTATTTATCACCCTTTTCCCCCTTTTCAGTTGTCTTAGTTTTGTTCTTCTGAAATAGTAAAAGTATAACAATAATTGTTTATCAGAAATTCACTGACAAAAAGCTTTAAGCATCTAAATTTTTGAAATTTGAGTTTTTCTTTCAGATTCTAAATATCTCCCTTTAAATAGTAAAACAAAACATTGTTCCAAACTTCAGCCTTTAAAAATGCATGTTTTTGCCCTTGTAAACTGAGTTATGATCTTTAGTCCCTCACATGGTCTTGGGCTTGGTGGAGGGCTCTGCTGGATTCTAGAAGTACGTCCCCTGCTTTTTTGTTTCAGGAAATGCTTTACACATTCCATAAGCTACTGAATTAAATTAATCTTTATATTAGCAATGTGTTGCCCATGTTATCAGTTCCCCCAAAATGACATGTACATTGAAATTTAATTTTAAAAATAGACACTTGGTTTTGGGTGTAAGTCAGTGGTATTCAGGACTTTGAACCCACCAAGCCCTGGAGCTGCTCAGTAGCACTAAAAACAATGTAAAAAATGTAGACACTTGTGTGTGCCAGTTGTAAAAATCAAACAGATACCTAATTTGGAGGTAGAAAAGGCAACTCATTAAAAGGGAGAAGGCAGGTACACCTTTCACCTATTCCATTTGTAATGAGGTGAGTGCATCTCCTTCATGATTACCCCAGGAGGCAAGCTGGTGAGAATATACACTAAAGAAACCCCAGCATGTATTTTTATTTTTAAGACACACACAGAGAGACATAGAGGGAGAGAGAGAGAGAGAGAGAATTAATTTTATTTAGTTTTTCTTGTGGCTTTTGTCGCTCTGACACTGTTGTGTAGATGGTGCTGGGGTTTGAACCCCCATCCTTGTTTGCACTGTAACCACTTAGCCATCACTCCTGTCTGCCCAGCATGTACTGATACTTCCTCTGCCTTGGAACTCAGTAGAATTGATACACCATAAGCTCTCAAGGGGGATTTCTTTAAACTTGCCAATGATACATTTTATTTTCAAGATTTTGCACTTTAACCAGCGATTTTGCAGTTTAATGTGTAAATAGACTACAAACTGTCCAAAGATCTGATTTTTCTGATATGACCTATGCCAAGGAAGAACATTCCTAATGTTTCCTAAGGGTGGGGACCAGGGACCTAGTGTGCAAGAAAGAAAGGGGCACAAGGGGAGAGTGAAGCCAAGAAAGGCTGACCAAAAAAAAAAAAGGATAAAAAGAAAGAAAAAATTTGGGTTTAAACTCAACTCCTTTCAAATGTGATTGGGGATCATAGCACTTGAATGAGCATCAATTCCCATGAGAGAAACATACTGCCCGGCTTTGATTGTTAACCCTACATTACAGGAGTCTTTGTCATAAAACTAAAAGCTGTTTGACTCAAAGCACAATCTTTGCATATGAGATTGCGCAGGTTGTGATGAGCCTGGAGACTTAATTACTTTCTTGCATCAATTGCAGGGGGATCCTCCAGGTCAGGCTTCTGGCATATTGATGGGAAGTAAAAGAAACCTTACGCAGAATTAGCCTCCAGTGTTCTGATTTCCCCGATACCCAGGAATGCTTGATCTCTGTTTCTTCCTTTCATAATTTCTCACTATTCAGATGCAGCATTTTCACTGTGGATGCTAATGCTGAGTTGAGGAGAACGGAAGGAAAAAATGAATAACAAAAGAGTGGCTCATAGTTACTCTGCTAAAACAATTTTCTGCAAAAAAAAAAAAATCTGGTCTAAAACAGTGTGCAACCTTTCTAAAGTTAGCATGTTACTTAATTAAATTTGTTTTATTGTGGAGGGCTGAATTTGCAATTGCTTCTCTGCAGTTTCCAATAGACATCTCGCCTCTCTTCTATTTAGTTTTTGTGTTCCTTGGGGTGAGTGCATGCAATTGCTTACTCATAAAAGTGATTTGTTTCGCAGAGATTCATTTTATATTGTTTGTGTGGTTTTATTTCACTAAATATAGGATTAAATTTGGAGCCCAAGAAAAGCTTTTTATAAAAAAATAATTTCAAAGTTCTAAGTGCAGAACCTGGAGACAAAGGCTACTGCTGCCAAAGGCTGGAGGTTGATTTAACTCTGGGAGTGCAGTACCTGTGACACTGCTCTCCATCCCTGTCCCCCTATGGCTGCATTCAGTCCGATCAGTAGTTCTATATGTTCTGTGGGCAAAGGGAACATGTCACGGCCTTGTCATCTCTGGTCAGTAGAGTAGTTTGTCAGGAGAGTTTTCAACTATAAAAGCATCAGTAACTCATCAGAATATTTGTTATTTCTTTTTGACAAAAGAGGCAAGTGTTTGTCAAGAAAATTCTGGCAATTTCCTTGCCTTTCCCTGAGGTACTCGGAGTCTGCCTTGAATAGCCTTAGACTCCAGAAACTTTGTGTGCAAAATAGATGTATTGATTCCTGTAGAATCTTGTTATTTGTGACATGCAATAGTATAAGTCAACATGACTTCGCCTATTTGTTACCATGTGTGATGCAGAATGTGCAGCTTTCATTAGTGAGGACTACATTAAGAGCTTATGTTTTAATGGAGGTCTCATTGGAAATCCACGAAAGCGCAGTCCACACATCATTTTTCAGCAGGAGACATAATTTACTGCATGGTTCTCGCTCTAAATAGTTAATTATCAATGAATTTTTTTGATATTTAAAAAATTTTCCAGAGCTAAAAGAAATGCATACTCATGCTTATAAACAAACATATCACTTGCTTAAGGGTTATAAGAAATTTAAATGCAAATAGCACTTTGTAATGATACCCCAGAGACTGACATTGTAGTCAGTTTCTTGGGAATGCATCATGGTAAACTTAGTTTTTGCTACCGGTTTCCTTAGAAACTGGAACAACATATTGTTCAGGACATAAAATAATATCCTGTTCAGCCACTGAAAATCTTGAACTAAAATGTAATTGATTTTGCACGAGGTACAGGATTGCCATGTCCTCCCCATTTTGGTGAGATATTACAGCTAAAATGAACGTGGTTGGAAATTTTTTTCCACCCAGCCATTTTGTTTCTAATCATCTCATTGTGAAAACATTAAAAATGTTAACAGTGAGAAATGTTCTATCTTTGAGAGGAACAGATTATTAAATAGAATTATACAGCTGATATATAATTCCTCAGCATACAGGGATAATGTTTATTTTTCTTATCTCACATGCAGAATGCTGCATAATACAGAAGTGTATATATTACTGCTATATAACAATGATGCTTTTTTTCAAAAACCCATACAGAATTCAGTACAGAACTATGTAGCTATTATAAAGCATTCATATAGAACAAAGCTTGAAACCTGGTCAGACTTTGCAGTCTGAAATCATGAAAAAAAAGAGTCAGAAAATTTTATTTTAATTTAGTTTCTGCATCTGGTTACCATACTGCCTTAGGCAGATTATTAGATCTCTAGTGTCTCAATATCTTTATCTATAGAATGGGAATAATACCACCTGCATCGCAAGGGTATTATGAGGATAATTACTTGATGTTTGCGAAGAGCTTTGAAGATAGAATATGCTAAATCTTATGATGGTTTTAAACCACATACATAGTATATTATAGGTATAAAATTAGAGAGTGGTTTAATGAGCTTAGAAAATTGGAGGCCTCTGGTTCAGGGGAGGAGTGTCTGGAGACTCAGCAAAGCTCTGCCTATTTTACTGTTTCTGCAAGTAGTGTTTCCTCGAATGACATGGCAAGAGCAGAACCGTTGAGTGATCGTTTTTTGATGATATCCTTTCTAGGTACCCTGTTCCCAAGGCGATGATAATGTTATGCTGAGGGCACCTCTGCTCCAGCGAACTTTGTAGTTTTCCCCACCATCCATAGGGATATTGACCCCCTCTTCCTGACAGCTCTGTGGGAGATGTGGGGTCTGGATGGAGATTTCCAGATGGAACCACAGCCTCCCATATACCTTATTAACTTCTTTGCCAGCAGAGGGTCAGTCTCCCCTCACACCAGTCAGGGATTGTTTTTCTATGAAATAGCAGCATGCCAAAGGAAACACCCTGGATATTAGCGGTGTTTTATTAAATCATTCATTCATTTGACAAATATTGAAGATCTACTATGAACTAGCTAATATTTTAGGCATGTAGGGATCACCAAATATATTAAAACATGGCATCTGCCCCTCAGCTATTTCCCAGTACAGCAGGGGAAGGTACCATGTGCGTTGCAGAACAATGTGGTAAATGAGGGACTCATAAACACTGTACGAAGAACACTCATTGGTCCAAGAGTGGCATAGGTGATCAAAGACAGATTTTAGGAACATTGGCATTTGAGCTGGTCTTCACGGAATAGGAAACATTTCAAAAGATAATGAGAAGAAAGAAGAAGAGGGAGGCCATATACAAACAACACATAAATCCTATATTTTGAGAGGGAAAAGGGAAACAAATGTTGGGACTCAGTCCATCTCAGTAGCAATATCAGATATATGGAGAAAGTAGCAGGAGATAAAGTTTTAAGTATAACTCTCTGTATTCTGACTTCTCTTGGTTTGTAATAATATATTTATTTACTAATTTGACTCATGTTAGTTCATCCCTTGTGTATACTCCAGATTGGCACCATGTCTGACTTACCACATTATTGTTGGTTCATTCAATGTCTGCTGGAAAAAAGCAGGTTAGAATTGGATTGTGAAGGTACTGGATGCCAAGCTAAGAGACATGGATTTTTTCAATGGGCAACAAAGAGTTACAGGCAACCTTTCCTCCTAGAAGTAAAAAACAGAAAAAGGAAGCAGGGAGCAGTGTATCCAGAAAGCAGGAAAACCTATCAGGGAGTCAGGCATTTGTCAAGGAGTAGGTTATTGTATTCTAAACCAGGGTGGTGCTAACATGATGGAAAAGAGGTATTATCCTTCAGATGCAACACCAAGGGAGAGGCCGTGGCATTGTGCTGTATTAGAACTGTAGAGGAAATTGGGTCACCGTGGGCAGGAACTGATTTTGTGGGATATGCGAAGAAGTTAAGTGAAGATAGGTTGAATCTGAGATATCCTTAGGGCACTGAGGTGGAGATGTCTGAAAACAGGAGGCTAAATCAAAAGAAAATTTAAAAATGGAGATATATTTTTCAGTGCCATCAATATGGAGCTCAGGTTCGAAATCATGAGGTCATTTAGAGAGGAAGCCTGAAGAGAGAAAATGACAAAAGACCCAGAAGGGACTGACATTTAAGAGATAGGATGAGAAGCAGAACCAAATAAGAGAGATTTGAAGTACTATTTTTCAGAGAGAAAGGAAGTGAACAAGGCACAGAATTCAAAAGGCTGAGACATTCGAAAAGAACAGGCTGATATCAAAAGTCCAAGTGGAGTAAGACTTAGGAAAAGTCATTGCATTTGATTATTTAAAGTTCACTGTTGATATTTAAGGGTTTCATTTGAGCCATTGGTACAGAAGCCTGACATTAAAAGATTAAGAAGTTAATAAATGAGTATTTGAAAAAGTGAGTGCAATAATTGTAAACCACTCCTTTCAAAGGTTAGCAGTGACAAGTGTGGAAAAATAGGAAAATAATCTGAGAAAGCTGTCGGCAGAGAACACTGCAAGTTTATCACTGTTAGTGTTGCTGCATGAGACGTTCCACAACCGTCTATCTGTTTCCAATATGGAAATATATAACTTCTCAGTCTGGCTGCATAGACTGAAATGATAACCTCAAGTTTGTGATTTCTGTGTTTGATAGATAAAAGCTCTTTCATAAACTCCCTGTTGTCCTTGTTCAAGATAGAATAGTGTTAGAAACCAAACTCCATAGCCAATGTTTGTGTCCTCACAAAATAATAAAATAATTGTTTATAAAAATCTAAAAACCAAGGCATCTAATGAATTAAATCTGCCATTAAACTCTGTAAAATAAAAGATAACTTTGTTATTTTCCAGATGATTATTTTGGAATTAAAAGTGTCATTTGGATCACATATCAATATAAGGAATGTTCTTATACTCTGGGTGGCAGTTTTCCAGTTTTTTGTTTCTGCATTTTAAAGTAAAGGGCAGACTTGCTTTTCAGCCTTGGGAGATCAAGATAGCATCTCTTTCTGGAGCAAAGGGCAAACATAAACCAATCACTTCCCTGGAATAACACTCACTGCTGTGAAAGTATTATTTAGCCCTCATCATGTTTCTCTGAAGGAATTAAGACCCTGGGACAAGTACAAAAATGGTCATCTTGTGACTATTGCTATTGCTGTGCTATTGCTCTAATTCGGGTGTCTCCCTTCTTCCACCTAAACTCAAATTGTGTAGAATAACTTATCAGCATTCAAGTAGGACAAATCTCAAACTCTTCCCAGTGTTTATGCCTATATTACCCACCTTAATAATATGAATAATGAATTTTTTAAAAATTTAAATGGTATTGAGCAACTAATATGCCAGGTATGATATCTGAACTTTAAGTATTCTCATTCATTCAATAAGTAAGTTTTTGGTGTCTACAAAAATCAGGATGGTGATCAGTTAGACATTATTAAGTGATGAACAAAATATGTGGTTTTGCCTCACAGAGTTGATGGTCTATATAATTCTCACAACAGTCCTGCAAACTGAAAATATTACACTTTCAGAAAGGAGAAAATTGGAGGTCAGCAAGATTAAATAACTTATCTAAGGTCATTAGTTGGGAGATATTTGAAAGCAGGTCTTGTTTGAATAGGTCAGTAGTTTTTCATCAACCATATAATACTTCATTTGAAATTTTATTCTCTTATTTACCTTTGAATAAAATATATTAATTTAAGCTTATGTTTATATATCTCCTTACAACTGGATCTGACAATTGGATCACATTTAATAAAAGTATTTTGAAATTGAAACAGCAAACTTTTTAGTTATTAGGCAAAATATGCATTTATTTTGAATAGACCTTTTGAAATATTCCCCGACCTATCCCCTCTCAAAGCAGAAAGAATATAGCATGTTGCAATAAGATAGAAGTTCAAACCAAACTTCTGTTAGTTTAATCCCTCATTTCTTTCTCTTCTCCAATTAGCTTGGAAAGTCTGAGTTTTACATTTTTTTTATAAAGAGAGAGGGACAGTGAGAGAGACAGAGAAAGAGAGAAACAACTTTATTTAGTTTTTCACATGGCCTTAGTTGCTCCAACACTCAGTTGTGTACGTGGTGCTGGGGTTTGAACCCGGGTCCTCATGCTTGCCAGGCAAGCACCGAAACTGATGAGCCACTGCTCCAGCCCTGAGTTTTACATTTTTAAAACTTAGTATGAGTATGATATTATATAATGGTGAATTCACATTTGGAAATTAATGTTGTTAAGCAGCTTGATGAACAGAGCCAAATTAATATTAGGAATTATTTTGGTCATCTGTATTAAATGTGTTTTCTATTGTTAGTTTTAGTTTTGTTTTTTTTTTAATATAGTACAGGAAAGCAAAAAGAGAGATGGTATTGTTTAGTAGAAACGATTATAAGCTCTGAAGCAGAAGCCATGCATCCTAAAACTGTTATCCCCGCCACTTATTTAACTTGTGATTTGGATGAATTACTTTTCTAGTCCTTGGTGTTCTTTTCTGGAAATTTGAATAATATTAACACCTATTGAAAAGGCTGTGAAGTCTTAATTGATTTAATGAACTCAACGCACTTAGCACAGTGCCTGTCACAAAAGTGCACAATAAATGTTAGCAGCATTTGTGTCAACACATTGGGGACTCACTGAATAAATGTCTTTGTTAACTCCATAATTCTTTAAGTTATAATTGTTCAAAGTAACTTTGCTTTGAGCTCTGAGCTGCAAAGCAGCGGCCCTTGACTTTTCTCACTGTTTCTAAGCATAGGGTAGGCATGTCGGTTCAATAATGATGATGCCCGACTTATAAAAGTAAATGTCACCAGCTTCCTCTGTGAGCATTTAAGCAAGGTGAGTGGTCTGAAAGGGAATAAGGAATCAAAAAATTTTGTCTCCAATCCCAGCTCCATTACTGACTTGCTAGGGCAGAATAAATAAATCACAAATAAATAAATAAACAAATCACTTAACCTTTCTTCCTTTCAGTTTCAGCAAAATGAGAGTGATAAGCTTTTGCTTTTTAAGGACTTTGAAATCATTGGCTGAAAGGTATTGCAAGACTGGCAAGGGTTATTAACTTTCCAGTATTTCAGTCTTTCTTATGCACACTCTGAATGTTTGCTTATCATCTTGGGAATGAAATACTTCTTTAACATTGATATGTGGTAACTGCAAAAATTAGTGAAATTTGCCAGTTCCTCAGATAGAATCAGAGGACAAATAAGTCAGGCAGTTAATTATGTAAAAGAATAGATTAGGGGAGGGGAAGGACAGCTTGAACTGAAATCTCCTGATTTTTGTCCCTAGTTCAGGGTTACACGTTTGGAAGGTAAAAGTGAGGGTGGAAGTCATGGAGATGGGAGGACCGCAGTCCCTGTTTCCCTGTCCTGCTTTCCCTGTGCTCAGTTTAAACTTCTTCAAGACTCTTGCATCCTTGTGCTCACACAGTGTGTAACCATTTCAATCAGAATCAAGCTGCTTTGTGTTGTATTTTGTAAATAATTGCTGTTGCTTGTTATAGTTCAAAAACCTATTTTATTTCAGAAGCCATAGTCTTTGCATATAAATTTCCTCCATTATTTACTATTTGTAAACTCCTCTTTGAAATTGCAAGCTACATTCCTATATATGTATACATTATATATTATATATATATATTATATATATAACTACATGGGTTTTATATGCATATGTATTTCCAATCTCTCTATATACTTATATATCACTATATATATTATACACATACACACTGCAAACACACACATATATATTTGTAAGGATGCTAGAGAATGAGACAAATTCTTATTATTTTATTAATCATTGTTATTATTCTTATTCTCTAATTATTTGAAAACGATGAAGATTTGTAAATTTCTGGTAAATTATTGAAATATGTGAAGCATTGCCATTTTCTACTCATGTTCGTAAAGCGGACTCAAAAGAGTTATGGTTTGTTGGCCAAATGAGATTTGCTACACTCCTCATAAATCTTTTATTTAATGCATTTTTGTAGGAAATCAATATTACATTGGTGTAAAATACAGATAAAATATAGTGCACAATACATTTTATAAAATCGGCTTTACTAGAGTACTTTTATGATACATTTTAATATGTCACATTTTATTTGAATTTGAGACTATTTTTATGTATGTGTGAATGTGTCTTTTCCTTGGAATTTGCAAACTCCATCAAATTTGTTTTTCTCTGTGTGTGTGTATACATGCCTGTGTATAGATATAAATATATGTATATGTGTATAAATATATATATGTATGCACATATATATGTATCCACGTGTGTTTTTTCCTTTAACATTTGTTGCACCTGAATTTTTGTCACTCAAAAATTCTTTAAGGAAATACTATGAACACATCAATAAGCTACAGACATACTGATATACATTCAGATATTGTTCTTGTATTAATATTCTTCAAAAGAAATAGTACTCATGAATTTAAATAATTTTATGTAAAACATGCAAATATAATGATTAACAATCTGCAGTATTCACTATTCAGGACAAGAGGTGTAGTATTTTCCTAATTACATAGACCAGTGTGGGAGGATATGGCTGCAAAAGAAGATTAAGCCATTTGTATTTATTCAGTGTTGCTTTCTAGCATTAGCTAGGAAATCCAGTCCTGCTATATTGAGTGCTGAGGAATTTGATTACGAGAGCAGCGGAATCTGCCAGTCTTGGCCTGAGAGAGCAGACTCTACTAATTGTCTATCAGCAGTGATTTACCTGCATCATTCTTCTACAATCTTGCTATTGATGGCAACATTTAAAATCTGATGAAAATTACTGTCTAATAATCAGGCCTTGGAAAATCCACCTGGCAGATGCATTCTTTCTCCATTTCTTTTTAAGAGAAAGAGGAAAAAAATGTGAAGTTTACCAAGGGTTAAAATAGAGATTTTCATTAAAAAAATTTAAACTCAGATTTTATAAATATCTATCAAGGAGAGGATTGAATTTCATTGCTGATGTTTTTAGTCTTTGTTTTCTTTTATTTTCCAGGCACACTACAGGTCTTCTGCTTCGTGTGCTACCTTAGTTGAAGGTGGTGGGCCATCCACATCTCACTGTGTATAGGTTTGATTGTCTAATGCTCACTGGAGGCACCACCACGTAATCTTAGATAAACAGGAATTTATGCAATATGTTAAACAAATTTAAGTATGATAATTCAAATGTGTCTTTAAAAGGTAATTTATGCAACAGAAATTCTATTTCTGACAAGTCCAGTACATGCCCCAAAATAATAGTATATTTTATTATCTGCTTAAGAAGAGTAAAAATATTTCACATGTACCAGAGATAATTAAGACATCCTAAAATAGTAATAAGGGTACACAGGTGAGCTGTGTGCAAAGCCAGCCACACCCCGGGTATCAGGTTTAATGAAGTAGATATTTAATAATTTGGGACTCTTACCATTCAGTCACCACTAAACTGAGCTTTGCAGAGTTTCCCTAAGATTAGTATGGCATTTCTGTAAGTTGGCAGTTCGATGCACAGAAGGAGTCACTTAAATGGTCCTCCATTTTTCCCTGAGGCAAACTTTGCAGTGAGCATATGTAACAGTGTGTCCGCCTGTGTGAATACCAATTGGTGTCATTAGGTGCCTGGAGTCTTGGATTACATTTTTGAGGCATGATTTTCAGCTGGAGCAGATTCATACATACCAGTGTCAGATCTTCACTGTGGGTTTCATAGTTCAATAATGTCTGAGTGATTGGTTTTGTTCTGGGAAATTCCCTAGTACCAGTATCTACGTGGAGAAAGGAATGATCCTAAAGTTTTCGTAGGTTTTCTTCACCTGGACTGGATGTCTGAAAATTTCCTGTAGATAGGAATGAAGGATCAGTGAAACAGCAGCACAGAAAGGTGAATGATTAAGGAAAAATAGAGCCGTTTGTAAAATTTTAGTCAGATATTCGCAGGACTAACCAGAAAGAAATTTTTCTGGTAACTGAAGACCATGAGCTAATGTACTTCTCTTCTTGTAAATATTTATGTTTTAATAGCACATTATGACTAATATGTTTGTGTATTCTACATCTTGAAAAGAATGTAGGTTTAGAGGACAAGGACTGGGTTTGAGTCCTCAACACACTTCTTTATAGATATGAAACCTTAGCCAAGTCACTTTGTTCATTTTGACCTCCATTTTTTTCTTGCTTTCATCTATTAATACAAGTGGTGATACATGCTTAAAGTGGTACATAAACATAAGTTATCAGAATTAATATGTAATTACCTATTTCCAGAGATGTCTCATTAGTATTTTTCCAGTACATTTTAATTACATCTATAATTTCCCATATACTTTTACAGTGAATTATAAAAAGTACAGGTTAATTTTTGATCAAGCGACTTCTTAGTATGTGAAAAACAAATTAAGAGGCTTTAGAATTTGGGATGTTAAAGAAATTCTTTAGGTAATGAAAATATATTACTTTAATTACATATCTGAAAACAGATAAGGGAAGAAAACAACCTTAGTCTTTCATGGAGAATAGTCACTTTAGCTTGTCTGAGACTTCAGTGGATATTATTTTTAAAATGTTTAGGATCCAGAGGGCATTCTTCCCTCAGATTACAAGGGTTTTTCTGTGATGAAATTGCATTATCCAGTTATCCTTACATCAAATAAAGTCATCATATATGATGGGAAACCTCCAAGTTGTCAGCTTATTAGCAATTGTCAAATTTACTGTCCATCATTTACCCAATTCAGAGCAGAATGATTCTTATCCGTTTCAATATCTTGCTTAAGAGTTTATTGTGTACCGGAGAATATCAATGAAATTGACAGAATTATGTAAGTGATATCAGCCTTGTTTTAGTACATTTGTATACATATATCTGTATGTACATGTCAGTTGCTGAATATCTCAAATTAAGGGTCCAACCATTTCTTTCCATGGAATTTTCATGGTTAAATACATATTTTGAAAATTCTATGGAATTCTGTTTCTGGTTTTCATGCCTTTTTTATGAGTCCTATTGACCAAACATCTGTCTCTGAAATATTCAAAGTTGAAGGCAGCTAAGAGGATTTGATGTAAGATTTATGATTTTCCATTAGAGAATGTGAGATAACAATTAATGTTTTCAAGAATTATTTGACTTTTAAAGTTTAAGGCAACTTGATCCATGTTGAGGAAAAACATTTACATTTTCCATTACTATTTTCTTCATATGAACACTAAATAATTTAGACAAAGAGTTTAAATTTTAAACTGGTGTTAAGTCTTACCACTCATTATAAACAAAATAAAAGAATTTTGAAAGGTATTAGTATTGCTATGTCTTAAATATGTGCATAAAAATTGACAAAATGTTAATTATGAAACTTGGTTGTAACAGATACAAGTTAATTATTATGACATGAATTGGATATCAGCGGGAGCTGGGATAATTGATGTCAGATGCATGTGGAAACTCCCTAGGATGAGCTCAATCCCAAATGAAGTGATTTGAAATATATAAAAGCTATTGTGATGCGCGTACTCGTCCCCTGATGAAAGCTGATTAATTCCAAAAGTTGACATTAAGTCAGTGTGGAGAAAAATCTATAAAGATCCTTCTACATAAGTTTGAACAGAAGCAGGCTGTTTTCTATCCTTCAGTTATGAAACATGTCATTTGTTTGGGTGGATTTTTTGCCACTATTCATTAAAGGGTCCATTGAGTCTTACATTCTCCACCTTTCTCCTCCTGTAATTGTTTCATGTCCCATGATAAAAAGAATAATTTGTTGGGTGTTTTTTTTTAATTCTCTTCTCTTCATATGAAAGTAGAAGCACATAGGTTTTAAATTATTTTATTTCATTACATGCCAAATTAGCAGAACTTCCACATGCCTGGTTTTGCTATCTCATTAATTCTGCAAATAATAATGGGAGGAAGAATGGGGCACAAAAAAACGCAGGGCAAATCCATATCTGTCTCTTGCTTTTGTTTTCCACATTTGAGTTATTAGTTGTGGGAAAAAAAAAAAAAAGCTCCATTGATTTGAAACTGGAGATTTTTATCACTTTATTTATCTAATCCTATTTATAAAATCTTTATTGGTTCACTGTCACAGACAAATGGGCAAAGGTACACACACACACACACACATATACATGCACACAAGAGTGAATGGCAAACTCTCCAACAATTATTTTATGTTCATATATTCAGAATTAAGGGATCTAAATATATCAACAAAATGACATTCCATTTTTTTATTTAACATGGATGTCATAAATTTTGTGTTTTCTCATACCTGGTAGTCTCTTCAATATTCATTTGGAAATATTTCAGTAAGAGTGTCAAAGACAGTTTTGGTAATAACCAGGATTAGAAAACGCATATCCGTTAGGCAATTTTCTTATAAAAAAGAAAAGTTGTCAACGCCCCCCCTCAAAAAAAATTGTTCATCACGATTCCAGGCCTTAAGTACGTCAGTTTCCAGAACTCAAATGAGGCTGTGAGTTTGCCTTTGATTTCCACACTGTTCCAACTTCAGAGAAGGCAGTGCTGTTCCTTAGAAGTGTCTGGCCACCAACTGGCTGAAGTGTGTTCAGTGTTCACTATTTCTCATGTTCTTTTGCTAGTCCCTCAAATCCTATCACGGCATCCAGAGACTGTCCAGTATTATTTTGGGTTCTGTTTTTAATGGTATTTGATTTCAGCAGATAATAATAAAAAGCAAAATTCAGTTTTACACAAACTTTCCAGTAATGGTTTGTTATAAAAGAAGTTGGTCTGGAGTGTCACCAAATTATTTCATCATGATTGTAGTCTGTTCTAAACAATAAAATCTATATGCTTTTTCATAGTCTACATGTAATCAAGTCATCTTATATTTTAAATCATTTTCCTACAGTGCTGAAAAGATTCCATGATATTCTTTTATCCTTAACTCATGATCATGTACTTCATGACCTTTCTGGCTTCACATCTTCACCTCCTTCTTAGAAAAGAAAAAAAAAAGAAAAAGAAAGAAAGAAATCTGTTGAAAGTCCTTGCTGTTCTAAGAGTTAGCTCCTTCCACCTGGGAACTCCCCATTAAAAATGCCTCACATGGCCTACAGGCTGCCAATTAATCTTCTACATAACTGTGGCTGCCTTTTTAGAGAAACTTTTTTTGTTGTTATCTTTTGTGTTAACTTGTGTGTTCACATTATAGGCATTTGACCCATACACTTCTAAAATTTCACCACAGAAGTAACATAGTACTAAATAAATCCATTTAAATGGAATGTGGCTCATTTTAATATATAATAAACATCTCACTTGTCTGATATATTTGGTAGAATGAAGAGTCACCAATAAGTAACCTTTCCATAAAACAAAGGCACTATTTACATTATCTTTTTCAGTATATATATTTTTATTCAAATGCTCTTAAAGATATCGTGTGTTCCCACATCATAACAAAATATGGCCAGCGTGATTTAACATTTTCTGAATGACTTGAGGGTCTTTATTGTAAAAATCAATGATTCTGTTCCATACTATCCTTAGGTCTTCTGAACTGTATTTCCTTGTATTAAATGCCCACAAACAATTGAGGGTTTTTTCCAGCCTTCTAACTATTGTTATTGTTATTGTTCCATGTCAGATATCAATTTTAACTTTGTTAACATCGTGACAACTTAAAAAGGAACAAAGGTGCCCAGGACAAAGATCATCCTGGGAATCACAGTTTAGGAAATATTTGAGTCCATTACTTAGAATGTTTCTTTCATCAGCTTTTAAGATTTTTATTCAGGTTCCTCTGCCTTTGTTCCAGTTAGGGGAATAGAATATGGAAGAAAGAACAGAGAGAGCTGCAATTGTGTGTGAACCATGCTGAACAAGGTGAACAACAGCTGTTCTCTAGGACCCATGGGGGCAGCAGCAAAGGTTTGTGTCCCATACTGGTTTAGCACTAGTAGAAAAGACTTGTGTGTGAATGCGTTCTCCTGGACACTTAGGAAACCTCCCCCATTATCGTTGTCTCTCCTGATAGAAACCAAAAGGCCCTTGGGGATAAAGCTGTGTTTTTGCACGATCTGTTAGATATTTGTGGGCTGACTGGGTGGCTCAGTGACAGATGGAGGAAGCATAGGAGTAAAGCATTAATAGGGACAAAGACAGATTGGCAAACTGTCTATTGGCAAGAATAAGACCTTAGTTTCCCCCACAAGCTACTAAAAGTCCTGAAAATGGTTTACAACAAACATGCTGTCCGAATTTCAGTAGAGAAGCAGAAACATCATGGTCACTTTCTTCATTTGAAGGGAGGAAAAAAAAATCAA
Organism: Aplodontia rufa; assembly: GCA_004027875.1. Lineage (NCBI taxonomy): Eukaryota > Metazoa > Chordata > Mammalia > Rodentia > Aplodontiidae > Aplodontia > Aplodontia rufa. Next base: position 157,763 of record PVKS010000398.1, read on the forward strand.
CCTATATAAAATATGGATAAAGTGTCAATCAAAGCGGGTTTTTCTGTACTTGCTATGGTAATATGAGTCATACAGCTGTATCGCTTTTTTATTTTTAAACACAACTAGATCTGGTAATTTGGTGGTATTTTTTCCCTCCCCCCAGCCCTGCCCATTTAACAAAGAGTCTTCAAACTCTTCATGGCAAGGCTGGAAATCCTGCCAGGTTAAAAAAAAAATGTTATTGAAAACCTTTCTCCCCTTATAGGCCCATTTTGACAGGAAATCTTTGAGAAGCAGCAGCAATGAAGTGTCCAGAGATTTCATCTGTCTTCTTTTGCTTCAGGAAATGCTGAGCACAAGGCTCCCCATTAGGCAAATAGAAGGAGTACCAAATCCTCTTAACAATCATCTTGGGCCGGCTCCTGGGTTGACAGCTCTCTGTGTCCTAGACTGTCAGACAGGCCCTGGAACTGAGGATTATATTATTGGGACCAGTGTAAAAGTTTCTGACAGTACTTTACAAAAAATATTGTATTGCCTCAGTTTGCAGATTATCTGGCTCTATAAATTTTGCATGGTCTAATCAAAATAAGATCTACTACAGGAGAAAGACATTAATTTGCAGTACTTTTGCATTTTTTCTCCATGGTTTTGACATAAAGTTCCTGTCTGGGTGTTTTTTTCCCTGTCATTCTATGTGATTGGTTAAATTTCAGCCATCACTAGTAGCTATATTATAATATCCAATAGCATGACACTTGTTTGCTTTTTTATTTTTTTTCTTTGACAGATGCCAAATCTAAATTTCAAATAATCCTTTCATAAACCTAAATGCCAACTCGTAGGAATACTACAGAAGTCTAAACAGATGCACTTTAAAAAATAATTAGGATTGGGTAAAATGGGTTAATTTTGCAGTGCAAGTTTTTAAAAAGAATCTTTCATAATTTTAGGCAGGCATACTTGTGTTAGTTTATATTTGTTTTTGATTTTTATGATATTTCAGTACTATATTTATCTGATGTTGCAGACATGGAAAAAAACAAAAAGGCTGTATTTAGAAGTGTAAATCAATTTGTGAATACTTTTAACAAAAATTTGATAGAAAGTGGAATATATGTGTGTCATATGCTATGTGTGAGTTGATCACACTCTAGATCTACACATAGATTAAATAACAGCTTATGTCCCATGAAATGGAAGGAAGGAGAAGGCATATATAATTTTTATAATATTCCCTAAAGTAAACTAGATGACTATTATAGGATTTTTTTACATATCTGTGATGAGAAAACAAATTATAAGAGAGAGGATTGCAGTTTTTATCAGTAGATAAAACTGATAATTTCATATAATTCACATTGTCTAGGTTTATATTTTGACAATTAACATTGAAAAATAATAATCAGAACAATGAGCATTGTTCTTGAAAGACATTAGTAAGTACAGGATTCCAAAGACAAATCATGCAAAGACCATCCTAAGTGGATTCTCAGACTCTAGCCATATTGTCCTTAAGTCCAGCCACCGAACAGCTCTTCTGTAGTGATATTCTCAAAAGGTAAAATGTGCTAAGTCACTCTTTGTTTTAAAAATCCTTTAGCAATTGCTGATACATGAAACTCATGTCCAGATTCCTCATGAGTGACTGCAGCTCTCCTTTATGTGGCCCCTGGCCCTTTTTCTGGGGTTATCATCTTAACAAATATTTCCATTTATTTTCTAGAGTTTGCTAAATGCCGTCTATGGTACAACAAAGCAAAAGTGTTGTCATTAGTTAATTGGTTGATGTAAATAACTTTTTTTTTTTAAAGAGAGAAGGACAGTGAGAGAGAGAGAGAGAGAGAGACAGAAAGAATCAATTTTTATTGAGTTTTTCACATGGTTTTCCTTGCTCTGACACTTAGTTGTGTACGTGGGTGCTGGAGTTTGAACTCGAGTGCTTGTGCATGCTGGGCAAGCAGTGTTAACAGCCAAGTCACCGCTCCAGCCCTGATGTAAATAAATTTCAAGTGAAAAATATATTGTGGTTACCACTACGGCACACACATCTCCATCTCTCCTTCCTTATAGGCTGTCTCATGTGTTCAGGTGCCCTCTCTTCCCCAGGTAGCACTGGTGATACAGTGGAAGACTGGTTTCTTTTTGGCTGGGTAGTAGACTTTCTGATTGTCTCAGCCAATCAGAGCAGTGGTATCCCTCTCAGTTTAGGAGTTGGTCTATGATGTGTGGAATGGGTTGTAGTAGTAAAATTTGAGGGGAAGATCTGGGAAGCTATTCTTTCCTCTACATATGAAGGATTGATTGACTCAGCTAGGATACCTAATTCTTTTTTCTTTTTTTTTTTTAAGAGAGAGGGGCAGTGAGAGAGAGAGAAAAAAAAGAGGATCAATTTTATTTAGATTTTCATGTGGCTTTCGTTGCCCTGACACTTTGTTGTGTACATGGTGCCGGGGTTTAAACCCGGGTCCTCACACATGCCAGGCAAGCACTGTAACCGCTGAGCCACTGTTCCAGCCTCTAGTATCCCTAATTCTGATACTAAATTTATTTGCAAAAATTTGCTCAAGGAGAAAGAACAGAGCATTATACAATAGAGGATAATAAATATTAGAAGTTGTTTTTGATAGGTAAGCCCATACTTAAAAATACATTAAATATATATTTATATATGTATATATTAAATCACTAAGGAACTTTCAAAACTGTGTATAAAATGTTCACAAAGAAATGATAAATGTCCAATCTGATCATTGCACATCGTACACATGTACTGAAGTGTCACACTGTACCCCATACATATAATTACAGTATATCAATTAAAAACATATTTCAAATGTTATATATAGAAGTCTAAAAAGATGTAGAATCATCAACTATTATTAAATTTAGTAGATGTCCTTTCACAAATAGAACAGGACAAAATCATCCTTTTTCAGCATAATTAGAAAGTGCCAGCAGTGGACTTGCAGTTGAAGCAGGTGAGTCCACTGCAGCATGGGTGTAGTTTCTTTCTATTTACCCATGTCTCTGTTACAGCACTAGTGAAGAGAATTCAAAAGATACTGTCCCATCACAAATGAACAGTATCAATATAATACAAAGAAGTGTACTGCCAACTCTGCCTCTGAAGCATGCTTTCCATCTGTTCACTATCCGTTTTCTGGAATCCATCATCACTTTTCATTTTGTCTGATAAAATAACCTAATTTTTCCTCCCTTCTTGCACCCCTGCCCCAACTCCATAAGTTCCCTTATCTGCTGCATTATATTAATATACATGTGGAGAAGCTTCTACAGGTCAGATTTTGCAACAGCTTCTGCATGTCTGGTTCTGCAGCATCACTGGTATCAGGTTCTACTGATACCAGACTCTTGGTTGCCAGTTATAAACAAAGCATCTTCAGATGACTTCAGTCATGGCCATTCCAGTGCTTTTTTAAAAATTTATTTTGAAATAATTTTAAACTTCCAGAAAGTTACAAAACAATAAAACAAATCTCCATGAATTCTTCACCTAGAGATCTCAGTCATCCTGCAGCCATATCCCCACTAACATCCTTCATGGCAAAAGCCATCACATCTGGTTGTCTTTTCAGTGTTTTGATCGGGATCAGGGCCTTATTCTTCTATTTCTGTGACCTTGGTGCTTTTGAAGTCTACAGGGTAACAATTTAATAGAATATTTCTCTGTTAGATTTGTCTGATACTTCATCATGATTAGACTCTACTTAACGTTTTGGTCAGGAATAGCACAGAAGTAACACTTGGGTCTTCTCACTGCATTTATGCCATTTTTATTTGTCCCATTATTGGTGGCTTAAATTTTCATCACTAGATTAAGCTGTAAAAACCAAGATTCTCCATGGTAAAGTTTTTTTTTAAATAACAAATATATTTTAGGAATATTTGACATTCAAGAAATACCCCTTTTCTCATTATACTTTTACCCAATGTTTTAGTATTCATTGATGTTTCTTGTCTGAATTATCGTTATGATGTTTATAAATGGTAAGTTTTTCCCTCATTCAATTATTCATTCCTTATATTGATTAGCATTACTGGAAGGATAGCTTTTTCTTCTCCTTATTCTCCATTTGGAGGCCTCGATCCTATTTAATTATGAGGATTAATATCCATTACTATCAATTTTTATTTTGATGTTTAAACTTCTTAGATTTTATCAGTGGAAGCTCTTTAAAGCAGGTTTCTTTTGTTCCTTTGATTTGCCCTCAAAAAACTTCCATTCTTGGAGTATTGCATTACTTGTTTATGCAGATACAAATTGTATTTTTTCCAAATCTAAATCTGCAATCTGCCCTTTCTCCAAGAGCCCTGCTTCATTGTAGAGAAGAATTGTATTTAGAATCCAAAATCTGGATGCTGAGAGAGCTCTTAGCTACATTTAGAACCTGTTATTCACAGAACTAAGAATATGTTTATATGAATCTATACACATACCCACACAAACATTTATACAGGTACACATACTTTATGTTTTTACGTATCTGCCTATCAAACTATGAGCTTATAGTAATAGCTTCTATTTCAGCCTAACATCATGGGGTTTATTCCAGTTTTTTTCTACTACTTGTATTTGAACCTTCTCTCCCTATAGTATGAAATCTGCTCCCATTGTTCTCCATATATTGGTTTATTTTTCTGAATCCCTTAAAGCAGCTGAACCCCAGGTCTACCACACTGCCCTTGCTCTAGCACATGAATTCTTTTTTTTTTTTTAAGAGAGAAGGACAGTGAGAGAGAGAGAGAGAGAGAGAGAGAGAGAGAATCAATTTTTATTGAGTTTTTCACATGGCTTTAGTTGCTCTGACACTTAGTTGTGTATGTGGGTTGCTGGGGTTTGAACCCGTGTACTTGTGCATGCCAGGCAAGCACCGTAACCACCAAGCCACCGCTCCAGCCTCAAGCACATGAATTCTTATAAGCTGTCATTGTTAATGGCTTCTAGAATGTTTCTGTCATTATGTTCTAAGACGCTGTCCTTATGTAAAACTTGTGCAAATGGTCATTTCAAACCAACACGAGGATCTCCTGACCTCCTGTCTCAAGATGCCATCTTCTCCAGTCATTGCTCTTAATATTATCTTTTTGTGCAGGAAAGAAAGAAGGAAGATAGGTTCTAGTGCATATTTAAAGCCCTAATAACCTATTTTAAATCTCTTTATGCTTAAAATACCTAGAACACTTTTTCTTTCCTTAACCAAAAGCTAATCATATTTGGGTAAATAAATGTCAATGTCCAAAAGTTCTAATGAATTATAATTCTATATACCAAATAATTAAAACTGTACATGAATGGGCTGGAGAGGTGGCTCAGTAGTAGAGCACTTACTTGGCATGCAGAAGAACCTTACCACCACATACACAATTAAGTGCTGGAAAAACAAATAAACAAACAAACAAAAACACAGGAGAAAAAAATAAATAAAATTAATTCTCTTTCTCTCTCTTAAAAAAAAAAACTGTACGTGAAGGTCAAATATTTTCCTAATAGGAAAGGAAAAGTGAGTAGTTTTTTTATCTGAAAATTGAAAATTTGTGAAATTTTAAAATGTTCAACAAAATAGATGAATAACTTAGATTATAAGTATTGCTACTACAAACCTAAGAAGATGCCTAAACCACTTTGCTATGAATTCATAAATATGTATTTTTCATTTACTATACTGAAGGTTAGAATTTTGTCCTACCAAAGTGATTCAAGGTCATAGTATATAAAAATGTCAAGCTATTTTAAGTTAAATGAAAAATTTCACATGGTAGTAAATATTGGGCAGCCAATATTAGATTTTTATCTTGCTGAATAACTTTTTTCTTTAAAAGAGTGCTGAGTTTTCTTTTTATTCTCAGATATTGGTGTCTAGATTAAAAGTTCCTGCAAGAAAAGGGAAGTGACTATACTAAAAAAGTATTAATTATCTGCAAGTCAAAGTAGAATTTAACTAGCTTGGGGCACAAGCTATAGCTTGTCTCAAAGAAACCCTTTTTCTAATCCTGCACTTAACAGTGATCTGTCTGTACATCATGTGTCACATGACAGGTAAAAATGTAGCCTGAGGAAAAAAACAACTTCTGCTTTGAAATATTTGTGCAAAGTTAAATTTGTCCATCTGAAATATTTGCTCCCACGGAAAGCCCTTGGCAGTGTATACATCATTCTTTCATGGCTTTAAAATCTTTAGGATTTTAAAATAATGAAATTAGAAGGACATTTATACTTTGAGTTGATGGCTATTTGAAAAATACCGTTGTGTCATTCTTTATAAAATAAGATACAAAAATGAGTAGACGCATCAGAAAAAGTACTTCTCAATTCTAGTTTGTATATAAATCAAGAATTTAACAGTGCTTGATTTTGTGGACCACCTATTTGTGTATTTAAATCTGCTGTGTTAGGTCACGTGTTGTTAAATCCTACCATGAACACAAGTAAAATAAAATTAAATATAAGTCAGGGTCAATTTTCAGGTGGCATAATTGTATAAGTTTAGGAGGTATAGGAAGAAAATGAAAAGGTTAAGGAAATGTCAGTTATTTAGTTCAATTCAGTAGATATTCATTGATAATCCAGTATTGCAGGTACTAACATGGTTATGAAATGAGTTTGAATGTAAAATGGTTTAGAGTTACGTAATATTTTTGGTCAGTTTTAGGAGAAGTGGGAGTACAGAATTTGCACAAATTAGTGGAACACATTCTATCAGCTTTTATAAGCATCACATGTTTTCTCTCAGTGGCAGGAGAAGTTATATTTCCTTTTTCATTCTATTTCTGTATTGGAACTTGTATTAGCCATTCAATATGTGGAATACACATGATCACTGTAAAATAGTTTCAGAGATTAAAAGAAGAACTTAAATATTTGTGGCTCGGTGTTGATACCTGCTATGGTAGGAAAACCCTTGCCCTCATATTCATGTTTTGAAACCCAGTTCCCACTGTGTTGGTGTTTGAAAGTGAGGGCTTTTGGTAAGTGATTAAGTCTTGAGGATGGAGCCACTCTGAATTAATTAATGCCTTTATGAAAGGATTTCAAAGAGACTTTGTCTCTCTTGCTCTTGCACTTTCCTGCCATTGAGAGTGCCATGCAACGTCCTCTGGAGGATGTTGCAATAAGGTGTCCTCTTTGAAGCAGAGCAGACGAACCAGACCCTCAGCCTGCCTTCACTTTGGACTTCCCACCTTCCAGAACTGCAAGAAATTAATTTCTGTTATTTTTAAATTACCCAGTCTGTGCTATTTTGCTACATAAGTCCAAATAGACTAAGACAATATTCTAAAATGGCAAGAGATAGTATATTAGAGTATCACATCCCAAATGGTGCTTAAAGGTGAATTTAGTTGATCCTGGGAAGAAAAGGGGGGAAAATACAAAGTCAGCAAGTTTGGGAAATGCTGGGCTAATTAAACTAGATTCTTTCCTCTAGAACTTATATAAAAAATTACCGGGAGGGGACTATAAGATGCAGAGACACAATTGAGAAACTCTATGGTACTGAAAACTGGCAGAAGCAGCCAGCAAAACAACCTAAAGTCAAAATGCATTTAACTGCTTTGATTTCTGGTACTCTTTTTAAACATCTACCTCAAATGCTACTTGTAGCTTAGCCAGTATCAATCTCTGTTTTCTGTTGCCACAATTAAACACTGGAAACAAATGCATCAAAATGCTTGGTATTTTTTTTATCCCTTACAGATGTCCTTGCTCCCTGGTAAAGAAACCATTGGAATGTTGCCATTTTAATTAGGCTTAACTACAAAAAAGCCTTAATCTGCCATTGAGATGTATATTTGCCTGTTTTATTAAAGCTTAGGGGAGGGAGAAAGGTGGTTTTCCATTTATAGAAATTATGTAATAATACAGATAAACTTATTCCAAGATAATTTTACAACTTAGACTGGATTTGAAATATAATTGATGATTTTGAAACTCTTGCCAAAATAAAGAACACTTACTTTATGTTATTTTTAATAAGCAATTTTTTTCTGTCATTATCAAAGCAATTATTTCTTGGAACAGTCTCAGGCAGTATAATTATCGTGTTAAAAGAGTCTCCCAGTCATATACCAGATATTGTATTTCTAGTTCTTTCTTTTAAATTGGTGAATTTCAGTTATAGAGAATTATGGGTTTCATTGTAGCATATTCACATATACATAAAAACATAATATGATCAGTTTCGTTCCCCGTACCCACTCCAACATTTTCTACCTCCTGTCCCCAACCTCTCCCTCTACCCTAATGGTCTCTCTTTTACTTTCTTAAAGGCCCTTTTTCTTCCTATTTTCCACATATGAGAGAAAACACATCAAACTTTTCCCTCTGAGTCCGACTTACTTTGCCCAAAATGATAGTCTGTAGTTCCATCCATTTTCTTGCAAATGACATAATTTCATTCTTCTTTATGACTGAATAAAACTAAATTATGTATATATACCTCTGTTTTATTCATTGATCTTTGATAAACACATAGCTGGTTCCCTAACTTGACTATTGTGAAATACATGGATATGCATGTACCTCCAAAATATGTTGATTTTAATTCATTTGAATGAATACCATGGAGTGGTATAGCTGCATCATACAGTAGTTCTATTTTTAGTTACTGATGAATCTTCTTGCTGATTTCTGTAGTGCCTATATTAAATTACTTTACCACCAACAGTGTACAAGTGTTCTTTTCCTCCACATCCTCACCAAGAGCATTTATTATTATTTGTATTCGTGATGACTATCATTCTAACTGGAGGATGAGGGACTCTCAGACTCAGTGTAGCTTTGGTTTGTATTTCCCTGATGGATAAGATGAACAGTTTCTCATATGGTATGCCATTTGTACTTCTCCTTTCAGAAGTGTCTGATCCAGTCCATGTCTCCAGTTACTGACTGGATTATTTGATTTTCTAAAGTGGACGTTTTTAGTTCTTTATGTATTCTATCAGCTGGCAAAGGTTTTCTCCAATTTTGTAAGCTGTTCCTTCACTCTATTATTTCCTTGGCTATGCAGAAGCTTTTAAATTTGATGCCATCCCATTTCTCGATTCTTTCTCTTATTTCCTGAGCGATAGGGATCTTATTCAGGAAGTCTTTGTCTGTGCCTACATATTTAAGTGCTTACCCTAATTTTTTCTCCTAACACTTGCAAAGATTTTTATGGTAAAGTTATATCTTTGATTCATTTTCAGATGACTCTTGTACCGTGTAAGGGCGGAGGATCTAGTTCCATTGTTCTACTTATGGATACCCGGTTTCCCCAGCACCCCTTGTTAAAGAGGTTGACTTTTTTCTCTAATGTATGTTTTTGGCATCTTTTTCAAGAATCAGAGGGCTGCAGCTGTGTTGGTTTGTTCAGGTTTTCTGTTCTGTTCCTCTGGTTCATGTGCTTGCCCTTATCCTAGCACCTTCCTGTTTTTGTTACAAAGTTCCATTCGAAATCAGAGATTGTGATACCTTCAGCATTGCTTTATTCAGGTTATTCTGGGATTTTTGTTCTTTGGTAGGACTCTTAGGATGCTTCTAGTTCTGTGAAGAATATTATTAATATTTTGATGGGAATTGCATTGAATGTGTAGATTGCCTTTGGTAATATGACCATTTTAACAATATTAATTTTCCTATTCATGAACATTGGAGGTTTTCCATGGTTTAGTATTTTCTTTTATTTCTTTCTTGAGTATTCTATCATTTTCATTGCAGAGGTCTATTACTGCCTTGGTTAGAATTATTCCTGAATATTTTATTATTTTGAGGCTATTGTGAATGAATTTATTTTCTTGATTTCTTTCTAGAAAGATTTCTGGGTATAATAAAGCCATCTGATTTCTATATGTCAATTTTATAGACTGATACATTACTAAATTTGTTTATCAGCTTCGGAAGTTTTCTGGTGAAATCTTTAGGCTCTTTTATATATAGGATCATATTATCTGAATGTAAGAATAATTGGACTTCTACCTTTCTGATTTGTATTCCTTTTATTTTTTTCTTTTGCCTAATCCTTGTGACTAAAATTTCAAACGCCATATTTAATAGGGGTTGTGAGAGTAGATGACCTTGTTTCCTTGGGGAAATGCTTTCAGTATGATGTTAGCTTTGGATTTATTTTAGATATTTTTTTTAATATTGAGATTAATTCCTTTTATTTTTAGTTTCTCCAAGGTTTGTTGTTTTTTTATTGTGAAAAGTTGTTGAATTTTGTCAAAGGCTTTTTCTCCATCTATTGAGATGAGTATGCAGATTTTATCCTTGGTTTTATTTATGTGGTGTATTACACTTGTTGAACTAAACTTGCATATCTGGGATGAAAACAGATTGATCATGGTAGATGATGATTTTAATGTGTTGTTGAATTTAAATTGCTGATACTTTAAGGATTTTTGCATTATTTTCATTGATTTTTTTTCTTTCTTTTTTTTATTTTTGAGCAACCTTACAAGATTTTAAAAAAATAATATAAAATGTGTATATATTCTGGATATTGCATTTATCCCCAGGAGTGCCCCCCCCAATTACCCTCCCTTATCCCTCCCTTCCCCTTCCCACTATAACTCTAAAAAAAGTGTTAGATTGTAAAGCATTACATCTTGAACTGTCCATTTCTGGTTTTAGTATCAGGTGATACAGATTTTGTAGAATGAGTGTGGAAGCCTTACCTCCCTTGCAATTACATGGGACAATTTAAGAAGTATTGGTATAATTTTTTCTTCAAAGATCTGGTAAAATTCAGCTGTGAATCTGTAAGTCTTGTTTTTCTTTTCCCAAAGGACTCTTTGTTTCATTAATTCTTTGCATTACTCTTCTTTATTTCATTCATTTCAGCTCTAATCTTTACTATTTCTTTCATTCTACTAGTTTTAGGATTAGTTTCTTCTTGGTTTTCTAAGACTTTAAGATGTATCATTATGTATTTTATTTTAAATCTCTCTGTTTTGTAATTGTAGGCACTCATAGATGTGAATTTCCCTCATAGAACCATCTTTACTGTAACCCAGAGTTTCTGTTACATTGTGTTTTCATATTAATTTAATTCTAAGATTTTATAAATTTCCCCTTAATTTCTTCAATGATCCACTCCTATTTCCAAAGTGTATTGTTCATCCCATGTGTGTGTATGATATCTGTCAGCTATTTTTATTAGAGTAAATGTTACCAGCCTTAATTAAGGACAAATCTATTTGAGAAAACACCTTTATAAGAGTGTAATTAACCTGCTGAAATAATGTACCCTTAATTTTTATTTTAAATATATGATTGTGAGAACTTTTTAATTATGTATACCTTTTCCTTATATGATTCCTTAAGAATAAATTTTGAGTATTTTGAGTGTTCAGTTCAGAATTATTCTAGGATAACAATTTTTTTGGTGTTATACTTTGCTTTAATACAATAATATTTAATAGCAAATGAACTTAAAAGAAGAAGCCTGTCATTCACAAGGATACATCATCAGACATTTGAAATAAGTAAGCTTAAGGTTTATTTTGAATTATGAACAACCATAATATTTAGCTCCTGTTTTATAAAGTATTGTGTTTATGAATTAATAAATGGGCAAATGTCTTAGTCAGAGGTAGCATGCAATAGTAGTAAGGGGCGAGGGGCATGGTGCTAGACTAAAGTAATTAAGCACCCGCTCCCTACTGCAGGTTGTGTGTCCTTGGAAAAGCTCCAAACTTCTCCATACCTCAAATTCCTCATCTGCAAAATCAGAATGATATTGCCAACTACCCAAGAGCTGTGTTTCAGGGATTAAATGAATTAATAGTCAGGAGGAGCCTAGAATAATGCTTGGCACACGGTTATCATTAAATACATATGCTTTGCCTCCACCAACCTAAAATTTATTTCAAGAGTTGTTAGATCCATCTCACCTTAAAAATTTCAATTTAATCCCTTTTGCTTAACTGCTGTACTTGCCTTTGGCTATTATTACTACAAGGTCTGTAAGAATTAGTAAGATATTGAAGACAGCAGACATCAAATTCTAAATTGTAATTTCACATAAGTGTTGGATCTAAAGTATCCCAAATCTCTACATAAGTTTAATGTAATAAAAATATTCTACATTACTTCTAAACAAACTAATGTGATCATGGCTAACTTTTCTTCTAAAAAAATTATTAAAGGAAGCTAATATTAGAACAGTAGTAGATTCAATAAAAGTAACTTTTCAAATCAATACTTGCAATTTTATGGGACAATTTGAGAAGCATTGGTATTATTTCTTCTTCAAAGAGCTGGTAAAATTCAGCTGTGAGTCTGTAAGGCTTGTTTTTCTTTTCCCAAAGGACTCTTCATTTCATTGATTGTTTGCATTACTCGTTTATTTTTTTATTTTTATTAATTTCAGCTCTATCTAATCTTTAGTATTTCTTTCATTCTAGTAGTTTTAGTATTAGTTTGTTCTTGTTTTAGATTCAATGAATATTTGAATCTAAACATAAAAAAATCCTTAAAGTACATTTCCCTACTCCCAAAAACTTTTTTGAAAATATACTTCAGATCACTGGGCCTACTATCTTTCCATATTAATTACTCACTGTGTTTGATATTTTTTTTCTTTTTATACAAAATAATAAAACAAATCATTGAAACTGAGATTTCAATTTGGCATCAAAGTAAAACACTGGAAAAGAAGTGTTTAAAATACTGCTATTGCCAATCATTAAGTTACTGCCTCTAACATTTCAGATGTGAGACCATGTTTCCTTGTTCACCTGTGCTTGCTGTCCACTCACCATCAGGTACTTAGTGAGTTCTACTAACCCATCTATGCCTGACCTCATCTTCTTCTGCCTTAGAATTTTGTCTTCCATCTCCTTCTACTTATACATATCTCTTTCTTAATACTTATAATGGTTCCATATAAAATATCATCTTTTTCATAGGTGCTAGTCTTGATCCAAGAGTGAGTCACCATCTGCCAGGTGGTGACTAGATCATACCATCCCCTGACCACAGCTTATTGGCACAAATGAGTTTATCTGCTACAAGTTGAGCCTTTGATAATTTTTATAGCAAGGGAAATGGAACTGAAATGAAGTTTCTGATCATGGATTAACCTGTAGTTGTACAGTGAAAGCTCTAGAGTAACATTTTTTTCAGTGAAGTGAAGAGCCAACATGTGGGAGAAGGTAAAAGACGGAACCTGCAGAAGACAGGCATCCACTTCTAACTCCCAGGTGTAGCCCTTTGCAGGGGTATGTGTCTTCCTGCCTGTGGGTGTGTTACATACGCTGTAGTATGACTGGTGCTTTGTCTGAATGAGTACTAGCAAAATTCAAGTTTTATCCTTAGGGTTACTAAACATAGCTACAGCACGATGATAGCAATCCATAATCCAAACTCCTCATGATTTACAGAAGAAACACCCATATGTGTGTAGTCATCAACATAAACACTGAAAGGGGCTGGAGTGGTGGCTCAGTGGTTACAGCACTTGCTGGGCATGGGTGAGGATGCAGATTTGAACCCCAGCACCATGTACACAATGAAGTGTTGGAGCAACAAAAGCTACATGAAAACCTAAATAAAAAGTTGATTCTTTCTTTCTCTCTCTTTCACAGTCCCCCTCTCTCTTAAAAAAAAAAAAAGATAAGCACTGAAAGCTAGAAAAGATTCAATCAAAGCTTCAAACAACAGTTTATTCAAATTATATATGAAAGCTCTTGGAAAAACCTTGTACCACTGAAAGTGCTGCTCAGATTTTTGGTTATCCAAGCTCTTTTATTTAGTTTTTTGAGCACAGTTAGGATAGTCAGATTTATCAAATAGAAATGCAAGAGATCCAGTTAAATGTGAGTTTTGGATTACAGATATTATTTTTTAGTGTATGGTCCATGCAATATTTGTGATATTCTTATACTGAAAAGTTACTTGTTTTTTATCTAGAAATCAAATTCAACTGAGCATTCTGTATTTACTGTGGGCAAACTGAATACTATGAACTCAAAGGCATGATAGGAGAAAATTTGCCCCAGTGTATGTTTTAAGTGTTAATACTTAAAGTGTAGATAGCTTCATTAGGTAGTTAAATCAATCAGGAAGCAAAATGGACATTTCTACCATAATATTCTCTCAACGAGTTGCATAAATGTGTTACATGTAAATGTATAACTCTTCTATTTTGAATCTCTTAATTCCTTCTTGTCAGGAGAGTTGAAGACCTGAGAGGGAATTTTACATGTTAAATTTTAGTAAAAACTTTTAAAAATTTCTTCTATTAATAATAGTTTTTTAGTTTAAAATTAGACTAGTTTTCTTGAGAATGGGGTAGGGTTTTAAAACGGAAAGAAGAGAGGTAAGAAAGAAGGAAAATGGAAAATTAAAAACAAAGGCACTGTATTTTTGAAAAAACAATTATATATTTTTAAAGCTGTCTGCTTGCTTTGGCTATTTTTAAAACCAAATCACATTAACTCCAAAACAAATCTAATCGTTTAGTCAGAAATTGGTAATAAGGGCTGAAAAAAATGTAATTTAATAGTAAATATTCACAATAATTGATACTGATTTTGATTCAAAACAAACAAACAGTCCTTGGTTATAATGAGATATACACATCACAGGACAAGATGATTGATCTTGTTTTTATTTTCTATAACTTTTGATTCTACTCACTGTCTACTTTGTCCTTCTCTTTTTCACAAATGAATATAACATGTATGCATAAAGTGGAACAGATATTATATTAAGAGAGGCATAGCTTTAACAGCAGCCAGGAGAGGTGGAAAGTCTGTTATTACTCTTGGGAGTGGCCTTTCAGTGGGGCAGGCAATAGGGAGTGGTGGTGGTGGAGATGATATTTAATAGAAGCCCTGCTTAATAACAGTGCTCTAGCAGGATGTCAGTATGGTGAGTTGTGTTTGAGGGAATGTTATGTGTCTGCCTAAATCCCCATAATGATGGATTGAGATACTGAGGAACACTGATTAAAGCAAAACACATAAAATCATTGTAATTTGTGCTCAACAATTGTGTATATCCAAAGCTATCTTACAAATTCAGATATAACATAATATGTACCCCAGCCCTTTAATGGGTAAAATAAGACAATATGTTCTCAGCTGTAATTGAGACCCTTTTCTAAACTGAGGCTAAAGCTCCAAAAAGGAAAATCCCAGCAACATGACTTGCTATCAGCTGGTGCCTATCAAAATTCTCCTTATGGTAGCTCTAGGAAAGATCATCTTTTTCATGATTAGAACAGGGAATATAGGTATCTTGCTGACTAAATTGCTCTTTCTGATGTCTGATGTACCCACCCACTATGTCAGACTCTCCAGTACTAATGTGTAGGTCTTTTTAAACCAGTAGGTTACACATCAAACTTCAGGTTTGAAGCTCTGGAAGATTCTCTAGGATCACAGGTTAAAATCTCACCAGGTCCAACGCAACCTTTCATTCTTCCAGAAGGGATAAATCAACCAGCACGTACTTCACTGTGTTAGGGTGTTTCAGATGAGCACTTATAAACTTAGACTCCTTTGCTTTGTAATGACATTAAAGAGCTCATGGGGTGTTTGTTCTAAGGTTTGGAGACCATCCTTGAACCTTGAGTAATTTTCACTTCTACTTGAAGTCTGTGCTATGGGCTGCTTGAACATTCTTATATGTTATCAAGATTTTGCATACCTTATTAAATTATGAAAATTAAATTCCCTTTTATGAAGTACTTGCAGAATTAATATTTTCTGGAACTGGGGATTACAGTATACGTGACATAATTTGAACATCTCTGTGGTCCTGTTTTCAACTATGTGTCATAGAGGGTTTTATGAACCTTTCAGCAACATGACATGACAATTGGGCCACTGTGTATGTTTTAAATAAGCCACAGCCTGCTAGAGTGAGATTGCATGTTAGAGTCATAATGTGTAAGAATTTAGGTCTCTAGTGACTTCTTTGTGTCCAAGCCCCATAGACTTTCTGAGGATTTTAACAAAGTTACTCTCATTATTCTATCTGATGGAGTCTGCCTGGATTATCCTCTGCCCTGCACTATATTATACCAATTCATTTTTAGATCTCAATTCTCTTTTTATGCTATTTTTTTCTCCCATTTATAGCTTTTAACTGCCACTTCCCATTGTTTATGATTAGTTGACCTGTCTCTCTGGCAAACAAATAAACAAGAGGAAAAGTGAAAGAGCAGTTGGTGAATGTGTGAGGATGGACACAGGATGTAGATTCTCATCAGTATTCAGATGTTGTCTTGATATTCGGGAGTTTAGAGTTCATTGTAGGAATCTGAGAGCTGTCCATAGAAATTTATGTCATACATTTTCCTTTTTTGCTTCTTTTTTTTTCTTGATTGATTGAAAGCCACTTAGAGGGTCATTTTAATTTCCTTGAGAAGCGTGATTCTGTAGGATCATACTATCAGAAAACAATTGCATATCCTACTCACAAATACCCATGGGGGGACTGCCTGTTGGAAATATCTGAAGAATTTGGGTATGGGATAGAAAATTTAAAAAAATATGTTTACAATTTATATGAAATTACCTTAGCAAATTTGTTTTGTATGTTAAAACTAACCTTACTCCATCCCTAAGATGCCTGAATATTTGCCCCTGGAATAGTCTTTCACTTCAAATGGAGATGATTCTTCTACTCTGTTCATTTCCTTTAGCACACTTGCAGCCCTATGGAAACTTCTCTTCACATATCATTATAATTAATTCCATAAGCTTCTTCCAGCTTGAGAATTTAATTTTTAATTTCAAGAAATTAATAGCTTGGTAATAGAACAAATGAAGGGAGTAGTTCCTCTGAATGAAGATGCCACATTTTTATGTACTTAAATGAATCTCCCCTTTCTGGGTTTACTATGACCTATGTTCTACGTCAGAAAACTTAAATCATCTCATTCATCACTCAGCTTCCTTAGCCTCCTTTCCTATTTTTTTTTTGTTTAGTCCTTAAAAACTAATAGAACATAATTACAACTATTATGTTTCCATGTTTTAGGTTTTGTATTTTCCTTTGAAAATAGTACAGTTAAGCTGTGTAAATTCTTGTCTTCCATTTGGATGCTGGGTTCTAAGTAAACTTGGTACAGTGTAGCATTTGAGTCCCATGCTATGGATAAATGTCATACAGGTGCCTGCGCACATGTGAGTGTGCGTGTGTGCACATTCACACACACACACACACACGCATGCACATACGTGCGAGAGAACATGTATGCACAAAGAGTCCACCAGACAAGGGCTTTCTCTACCTTACTGATGCTTAATCTCCTGAGCCCAGATTTGTGCCATGCACATAGCACAAGGCAGCAAATATTTGTTAAATAAATGAAATCGTATATTAATTAATTCCTATGTATTTCTAAATATGTATAAAAAATTTGAAATATTTTATAAGTAAAAAAAATAAATGTGAGTAGTTTGATGAGTTACAACAAAACTTGATAAAATATCAGTAAGTGATCTCTCAGACACTGAAATGTTTTTGTGTTCTTCAATTCAGTTTCAAAATTCACAGTAGTTCGAAGTAAATTTCCTTTCCAATAGGAAAATTCCAGTTATTCATTTTTATCACAAATAGATAATGAGTTTCATGACATAAAAACATTACAATGCACAGAGAATTTATACATACTTTTCCATGAATCTTAAAATAAGGTAGTCTTTCTGTTTGTAAAGAAATATTTAATTTAGAATATGAAGTATTTAAACAAAAAGAGAATAGTTAATAAGATGCAATAATTTTAAGAGAAAACTAGGTACCTTGCTGGCATCCCTATTTTCTTCACAGCATTACATTGTTTGTGTGGAGTTCTTAGGGATGAACAAATATGACCCATCCCTGGTTGGGCCTTCAATGGGACACAGCTCCATATCCTGTATTTTGAGGACAGAGGGAAATGTATACATTGATATTATCATAAATTTAAAATATTCCAAGAATGCTTTTTTGGAAATTTTACAACAATTCAGTATCTAATGTTTCCTCAAATTCTTTGAGTATTAGCATCATATAATAGAAAGACAAATATGTATCTTGTTTTATGTAGCAACATGTTGATGAGCACTTTAGTAGGTGATACAGGATTTAAGTACATTTTTATGTCACAAAGTCAATGTGAGGTTGCACTGGGCTACTGTGAAAGTTTAGAGGAGAGACTGACATTTCATTCACTTGTTTCGTTCATTCAATTACTACATACCTGAAGCTGTTGCCAAGGATATAATAATGTTCAGTGTTAGATAAAGATACCTGCCCGCATGGTGTTCACACATTCCTTCTGAAAACACTTTCCCAAAACATCTCTAATGCTGAAATCCTGCTTTCTCCATAAGTTATCCCAGCTTTCTTCCAAGAACTATTGCATTAGTGTCTCAATCAACCTTTCTGTTAACGCTACTGATTCATTCCTAATAATTTCTTAATTAGGGATAATGATTAAGTCATTCGTGTAATTTAAGTGTTTCTTCATTTGTGTATAACGAAGTCAGGGTTCCATTCTACAAACTCCAAGGTTCTGCAAATTCTATTTTCCACCAGCGTGTCTCGCTGACCCTTTCACCATTCTTGCCCTCTGATGCTCTGATCCAGACTCACAGGAATCTTTCTATCCTTAGCCTCATTCAGGAGGCCACCCACTTGGTTACTCTGGATCATCTCACTGACATGCCTTTTCTCACTCTTTTCTGTCTTATAAACTTCCCTGCCGTATATTAGATTCATATTAAATGTGGTTTCTTTAACCTTTTCCCATTCATCAGCTCTCCTCTCTTTACTAGTGGTATAACTATAGAACCACTAGAAGAATTGGAGAGCACAGAAGACACTACTACTTGAACTGAGTTCTAAATTGTAAAAGTGGAGGTTTAGGGAGATGGTGTGTATCTGAATAATAGAGAAGTCTTAGACATGTGCCAAGAGGAGAAGATGGGTTTGCTAGAGATGGCTAGAATGATACAGATAAAAGATCAGAAGTTTAGAAGCACAGGACAAGAAGAAAGCTCTGTGTGGCCAAAGTCTGGATATGTAATTAAGCGTAATGCAGACGTGAGTTTCCAAACACTGTGAGTGAATAACATCTTGAGGATTTATGTTATGAAGAAAAAGAAAATGCTAATAGATAATCTTAGTGCCCTGCCAGACAACCCTAGAACCTACTGTTCTTATGTCTACTGGGCCCCATTTCCAATGGTGAGAACCTGGTCTTTGCTAGAGGACTTTCTTAGGCCATTTTTCTCCTCTGTCTGAGTGTATAAGGGGAACAGGGAGGAGCAGCAAGATAGAGGTGCCAAGGAATTAATGCAACACCCTGGGAGCATCACCCAGCCAATGGCTGACTGGCATTGAGGAAATGCAGATGGGGGACTCCTACACTACCTCTCAGAGCTGCCCAGGGAGATGAAGCTGGCTGCTCTGGTGACACACCTGTGACTGGCCCCTCTCCCATCTCTGTAGACACATCTCCTCCCTGTGATAGTGTTTCCTGGTGTTACTCTGACACATAGAATGTTGAATCCTAATCCCAATCATCTTCTGAAGGAAGAAATGAAGACAATTGATAATAAAACTAGCAGTAGGAGTCCAATTCTTAGAATGTGATGATTCTGGGGTAGGATCTTTTGCTAGCTCTGCAGAGCAAACATGCTATTGCCATTGATGAGTGCTAGTAATGCCTGCCTTGTGATTATTAAAGTTGTTAGGACTTGCTTCTGGTCAGATAGTGCGGTTATGAGGGAGTGACTGCTGGATGCGTTTCAGCGCTCCGGTAGAAGTGACCTTTACAAAAACTGTGGGGAACGGTGATTTTTTTTGCTCACTGCCATCAGATCTCTGAAGGAAGACAATGACAAATTTAGGTTAACGAATTCACAGCCTAAGGAATGGTGTGAAAGACAAAATGGCCACATTTCAGTAGACCCACATCTCTGGTTAGTTCTGAAAATGAAGAGCAGGATATGATCTTGAAAAGTTGTAGAATAATAATAATAATAAAGAATGGAATAAGAATTCACAGTCACTGCAAGGTCCCTGAGACCTCAGAAGGGGGCACCTAGGTGCATATGCTTGTAAGTCTTGAACGTCTTGATTTTCAGGAACCCTTTGGGTGAGCATGGTTGCCCCCCTTACTATTGGAGGCCAGGGTCTTTCCCTGTCCCAGAGGCCATGGTTCAGCTGCACTTCAGGTACTTGCCTCGAGATGCTCGGTTCCCTCAAGATCTGCCCGCTACACTCATAGCCTTTAGACCAATCATTAAAGGCAAGGTCAGCACGGCCCACCAGGAAAGTTCTCTCTTTGTCGTGGGAAGAAAGAGCTTACTTATTAATAGGATTAAGTTCATGAAGTGAATCAGACTTAATTTTCCTCTGTTCATGTATGAATATACCATAGTGAATCACATCAACATGTTCATCAACAAATCACTGAATTAAAAAAAAAACTGTTAGTAAATAACAGATCAGTAGAGCAGACAGTGAGGGTCAAGGGGAAATACTGGGAACGGAATTGAAATGTTATATTCTGGGCTTTTATAATTATATCTTTGACTATCCTGTTATCATGTATATCTAGAAAGAACAGGGTGGGAGGAAGGGAAGGGAGGGTCAATACTGGGGAGTGAATTGGAACCGATTATACTACATAGTCTTATAATTATGTCATTGTTCCTTCCATTGTCATTTATAACTAAAAAGAAGAGGGGAGAGAGGAAGAGAGGGGAAGGGGAAATACTGAGGACTGAATTCCAAAAAGCTATACTCCATGCTTTTATAATTATGCCATGGTATATTCCATTGTCATGTATGTCTAAAAACAATTAAAGAATTAAAAAAATGAAAGGAGAATGGTTAAATGACCCGGTGAAGGTGCTGCACTGGCTGTGGGATAATATACCTGATAGTGAATCCTGAGGATTCTGAGCAGGGACGGGGGTGATCTATAAGGCCCAATTAGGGAGATTTATTGATATGGGGACAATCTGTGACTCAGGATGTAAAATCCTGGCAAGGACACCTGGAGCCTGTCCTAATGTGCTGCTTGGATACCTCCTTGAAGTTTGAATAAAAAGGATGGCTACAATAAAAGGTGGAAATGCCTGGGTTTCCTTGGCGAAGTATTGTGGAAGGAATTCAAAGGTTCTGAGAGATACAATGTGCAGGAATGGATTTACTGTATAAGATCTGAGAACCCACCAGCTGATTTTGGTCCCAGGGAAGTCTCAGAATGTATGTACTTCCTTTGCTGAAGCAATAGAAACTATTTAGGGGAAGGGGCATCCACATGGCTGAGGAGCTCAGTGGTGGTTTTGTTCTAAGGCTGGAGTGAACAATGGAAGATTTTACTATGTTCTCCATAGAGATGATAGGGACAGTGGGATTCCGAAATGCCTTGAGATGCTCAGTTCAGCACTTCACCAGCAGAGGCCTGGGGAGTACAAGTTAAAATGAAGCAAACTTGCAGTAGCATCCTACAAGCTCCAACACATTGGGCAGAATTGCCTGCATAATTTGTAGGACCCAGTGCAAAATGAAAATGCGTGAACCTTGTTTAAAGATATTTAAAATTAAGATAACAACAGTTTAGAGAGAAGCCAAGCATAGGACCTTTCTGAGCATAGAGCCCGGTCCAGTTGTGCAGGTTGCACATCCACGAAGCCCTCTTTAATATAAGGACTGGCAATGATAATAGAACACGGTGTTTTTACGGCTGAGATAGGTGCATAGTCAGTTAAGTTATTGTTTGACCCTATATGATGAAAAAAATGTGAGAAGGCTCATATTATCTGCGGTACAGGATAAATTTTAATCCTAGAATCCAACTTTGAGACTTGTGCCTGTTTGAGCTAAGACTCTGAGAAGCCACACATGCTAAGTACACGGTGATGGATAAAAAATTCATGTTGGAGACATCGGACTGAGAACCTTGGCAGGGTCTGGGTATGATGTAGTACTAGGACAACATTTGTGGAAGCAGAATGCTGTATAATACAATATAATAGTGATAGTGATATAATATAATATGTAATATAATGGCAATAGTCCAAGAAATCTGCCATTTCTAATACACCTCAAAATTAATTTATGTCACATCTTAAATAGACCGAGAAATCCCCTTTTGAATTGCCTTCGTCTTGTTAACTGCAAAAAGTGACCAATATTGTTTAAGTATAAGGGAGGAATGGATTGTACATTCTTATGGATTTCTTATGTAGTTTCACAAGCTCACAGAAAGTGATGAGGTCGCCTTCACTCACCACATGTTCACTGCAAATACTATTCCATCTTATTCCAGTACTGGCTCCCTTTCTAATCTTTTTTTTTTTTTTTTTTAAAACAGGGTCGAAGTTGCTTAGGACCTTGCTAAGTTGTTGAGGCTGGCTTCAAACTTGTGTTCCTCCTGCTTCAGCCTCCCAAGCCACTGGGATTACAGGCATCTGCCACCATGCTTGGCATCCCTTTCCAATCCTGCTCTATGTGCCTCTCTCTTCCTGCTACTCATGCTCAATGCTCTCACCACTCTGAGTGTCTGCCATCCACTGTTATTCCCCCTTTTCCCTTTAGATGTGTTGTGTCTTCCTTGGGACATACTGTCCCTCTCTGTGCTCCCACGCTGCCCTTCCACCCACTGCTTAGCCAGTCCTCATCTTGAGTTCTCAAACTCAAAAGCTATTTCCATAGGAGAACTTAGAGTCATTTAGATTTTATCCACCTCTTTTTCCAGTCTCATGAGTGTTGCTCACACTTATTTTTGGATAAAAATAAACTTATTTTCATGGAAACAATTTTATTATTTTCTACTACATGATTATGTTAATTTCCAAATCCTGTTTTAAGCCAGTTCTGTTTCATCCTTTTCAGGAGCTATTTTGAGAACCCATGAAGTAGGAGAGTTGGAAAACAGGATCTTAGGATGCTTAATCGGGCTTGAATGCAGAAAAGGAAACATATCATGGGGAAGCTTAAGAATTTCATTGGTTAGTGATATTTATATTTTTTATGGAGTTGTTGCTTGTTAGCCACATATACCTCCATGAAATTACTGTTATTCATCCCAAAGGAAATAAAAAGGATTGAGAAAAAAATCTGGAAGATGAATTTTCCTGGCAATATATTTATTGAAAGCATTATAAAAATCTCAGGTTTTGTGTTTCAACTTACTGCCAGGTCCTTCCCCTTAGTATCTCAGTGTAACCAGAGTCAAGACAGCAGTGGTCAAGGAAGTGTATGTGTGTATACATGTGCACAAGTTCTTTATATGGTTTTCTTGTAATGGTGATTTGGTGTAAATGTGCATTTTGTGTTGATGCAGATAGGCATAAAGGATTCTTACTGAGGGAGTGACTTTCTATTTGTTTCTGCAATACTTGCACCATCAGCAGTAACTTTTAGAATGTGATTTGCCCTCAACATGATGACCTGGAAGGTACCTGTTCAGGAGATCATTATAAAAGCCTCTATAATATCCTTGCTCACCTGGAAAATAGGAAACTGTGATAACAAATTTGAACAACAAAAAACTACTTGAAGTAAAAATTTGAATTAAAGTACCCATCCATTCCTTCGGTTCACACAGAAAAGGAATCATATGCAAAAATGTTCCCCCTTCTGCTCTAGTTACTGGCTTAAGTGAATTTGGGCAATTCACTTAACCTCTCCATGCCCCCATTTCCTTCTTCTGTCATCTGATGACACTGGTAGTGAATTTCCTTGCAGTAATGTGACAATTATCCGATTAATGACTATTAAATTCTCTAAAGACTGAGCGCAAAGAAATGCTTAATAAAATGGTAAATAGGGAGAAAATGGAAGTAAAGGGTCTGTAGCCACAACTGGAAAAATTAATAAAGGTTACTATGAGAGGCACAGTGAGCGACAGCTCCTAACACCGTCTAATTGCTGACTGCCTGATCTCATAACTCAGAGCTTGGCCTAAGCTTTTACGGTGTGTGACAACAGGGTTTTCCACACCTGCTTCATGGCGAGACTGCCACCACAGCCAAGTTCCCAGTCACAACGCTTATGAACTTTCCCCCTGAGAGTTGCTCTCATTTCATAGAAACCTCTGTTTAAAAAAAAAAAAAAAGAAATGAAGAAAGAGAAAACAACAACCAAAAATATTAGACATTTTTTTCTTCTGCAAAGATAGGATACTAAGTCATTCCCCTCCCTTCCAGAGCCGACTCCCCTCGCTTCTCTCTAGAATGGCTTTATCTCTGTAGTTACCTGTAGTTCAAAGGCAGAAATGAAGCATAATGGGATTTGGCTGAAGGGTTATAATCCTAAGAATTCCAAAACTTTTCATCGCAGGGCCATTTCTAAAGAGAGCTTTTATCCATTGGCAATTTCAGCTGAGAGCTATTCAGTCTAACTCAGGAGGCGCCACATAAAGGCTTCAGAATGCCCTGATCTGCCACAATCCCTCTGTGAGGGCAGAGACAGAAGCCCTGTGTGGCGTTGCTCAGCCCATTTCTGATAGCATTTGTGGGAAAGAGAAGCAGCTTAGAGCTAACCTGGGAGGAACGGAAGGCCATTTCCCTGACCAGATCCATCAGAACAGGCAGTTTCCCTTCTCTACCCACAGAAGAGGGCTTACATTTATTATTAGCCAGACTTGGCTAGAAAGGAACATACAGTTGAATCAGGCTGACTTTCATTAAGGGTGGAGGCACCATAATGGTGAGATGGAATGGGGCTGGATGAGCCAGGTGTCCGAAGAGAGGCATCCACATAGTCTACACCCCGATTCACATACATGCACTGCATCTTATTGTTCCCCATCCTAAGGAGACAATGACAAGAGTCCCTATACTGTGGAAGAAGCTGAGCCTGGCTATCGAAGTTCAACCCTGGCTTTGACTCTGGACCCACCTCCACCCTCCCGGCTATAAACAAGTTTCTGTGGCAGCCGTTATTTAGAATGAATAGAGAGGCTGCCGAGCAGGTTTTCCCATTAGAACTAGAAAATGTTAACATAGAATAGTAGCTTTTAGAAATATCCCTGTAGTATCTAGTAAGTTATACATACTTCCATTGCCTTAGGAGAGGGTGAGGATAATTTATTTTCGTGTAGCTGCAAGCCCATACAATTGAACGCTGTGGACTCCTGGAGTACTTAGAGAGAAGGGAAATAAGGTTGTCCTGCCAGGAATAAATGACTTGAAAATATAACTTAGCAAAATATTTTCCAGTCCCATAGGAACATACCAGAATATGGCTTAATTAATGAAACTGACACATTGAGAGTGAGCATATATAATCCAAAGGAACATGTGGCACATTGGCATTAGAAGATCCAACTGCCTCTACAATCCAGAGGACAAGAGGAGAGGGAAGAAGGTCATGAACATCCTGGTCACCAGGCCTCAAGCTGGGATGAATAGCCTCAAGACTTTTAATCACTTTCAATTCCCTGCAACCAGTGAGGAGCCATCTAGATACATGCAGGGAGAACTATGGCCCTCAATAATAGATGTAAGCAACTTAGTCACCAGAACTAATATTCCTTGTTTATAAATTAATAACTTGTCTTTCTATTCTACCAGCAAGTTTAAAGTGAATTTAGTTTTAGTATGCTATAGGTATGGTGAAGAATATCTAGAAATTGAATTAGTTCTGTGTTTCCCTAACGTATGAAGCCAGAATTTGTTGTTTGTAAAGTTATCCTTTCCTGGGATGTGCTTATTTCTTTTAGGAATCTAGTGCCCATCAATGCTGAAAATGATACCTGGTCATTTCCATAATTATGAGAGACAACCAACCCCACTTTTCCAAGAATGCATGATGAGGACATAAAACAGTAACTATTTCAAAAATTGTTTTTCTAGTAAAATGCATCCTCCTCACTTATCCATTCAATATTTTTTTCCCCAAAAACCCATACTGTGCCAGTCACTAGCTAGTTTTGGAGATGGACTGGCGAATTAAGAGAACCCTCACAGAATGTATGGTTTAGTAGAAAATGTAAGCATTAAGACAGTATTTCCAAGGGTAATGCACTTATTTGAATTGCAAGTTTGTTTGGTTCTGTGAAGAGCACAAGATATTTCATTGAATATATTAGAGCTGGTCAGGAGAAGATTCTGACACATTTTAGACTAAGCCCTAAAAGATAAATACAAAGAAGCTGAGTAAAGTCGTTCAAACACAGAAAAAAGAATGGACAGACATTTTAAGGTTTAAAAGAAAATTTGTGTTTCAAGAATTTAAAAGCAACCAGAATTAGCTGAAACTAAGAATTGCAAGGAAACTGGAGGCTTAGATGGTAACCTAGGCCTGGCATGCCTAGCATAACAGATCCCATTATGGGTCTTATCTATTTCATCTGTTCTTTTAACAAACATGGCAGTGCAGCTATGGTTTAAATGTTCATAGCTTTCAAATTTCAGGTTGGATTTTATTTGACACCGTAATGGTATTAAGAGGTGAGACCTTTATGACAAAATGCCAAGTTCAGACCCCTCTTGCTCTGTGTTGGCCTTTTCTCATTCTTCCTTGAGAGGGTACAATGTTCCTCCTCTTCAGAGGCTGCAGCAGCGAGGGGCCATCTTGGAATCAGAGGAACTGAGCCCTAACTGGGGATGCCTTGATCTTGGGCTGCCAAGGCTATAGAAGTGTAAGAGAATAAACTTCTGTTTTTCATAAATTATTCAGTATCTAGTATTCTGTGCTTGCAGCACAAAGACAAGCCCCTACTATGAACCAGGAGCTGTCCTAGGAATTGGCTCTATATCAGGAAACCATTTTTTTGGAAAAAGAGAGAGAGAGAAAAAAAAAAAACAGCAACAAGAAGGAAGCTCATTTCTAGTACGTTGTGATATTTTAGAGAATAATACAATAGATGAGGGAAACAAGGAAGCACAGGGTCAGGGCTGAATGACTACTCACACAGAATGCTAAGTGATGGCTTTACCAAGGTGATATTTGAGCAGAGATCCAAAGTGAAAATGTTAGAGCAAGCCAAGGAGCATATGTGGAAAGAACAGGCAGAGAGGAAAGCAAGTGCAAAGGCCCTGAGGTACGAAGAACAGAAGTGCTTGGGCGCAGCAAGAAGGCCAGCGATAAAGAAGTATCAAACAGGAGAGTAATAGGAGATGAGATGGTGTGTGTGTGAGGTCCAGTCGTGCAGAACACCCCGGGCCACTGTGAGACTCTTATGTTGAGTGTATTAACATAGTCTTAGTAGGCTGCAGTGAAGGATACAACTTCATTCCCATTTCAGTAGCTCATTCTGGCTTTTGTGTTGAGCAGGAGAGAATTGAGTGGGGGTGATGCTGGGGAGGCACGGTGATTAAACCACTCAGGATGCTGTTATCTTCATCCTGAAAATAATGGGAAATAAAAAATTTTAAGTCAAGGAGTTATACCTTATTAAAATACCATGATACACATTCTAATTATAAGTATTAGTTTAGCAATTAATTAAACATACAAACACCTTAGCAAAATTAAGTACTTTCCTGTCTTAAACACTGTATTAATTAATTGCTGCTAAACTTCACTTTGATTCTTTTTTCTTCCTACTTTGTTTCCTGTAACTTGCAGCCATTTGGCCTGTATGCATCTTCCAACTGTCTTCTGACTTTGGAATAAACTAGACTAATTTTAGCTCTAATTACCCAGTAAGAAAACATTTGGATTTTGTTTTTCTAATCTCAAGAAATGCCTTGAATCCCTGAGGCTTCCTTGTGTAACATGTATCTGGAGTACACTGGAGTACACAAAAGGTCTGGCTGTGACACCCGCTCATCAATATTGGCAAGAATTCCACATTCACTCTTTCTGAGATTTGCTGCTCCATCCACTGGATTGTACACAATTTGCACACTTTTGATATTGCTGGAGAATGGAGAAGTTTCCATCCCATGCTGACCACACATTGTGTGGCTCTGTCTGCCTGCCCTCTCATGGGCAGTTTGATTGGAGATGACTCCATTGGTGCAATCCATGCTCAGTGTCAGACTCTACTATGAGGATCATTCAGCTGGGCAGAATAAGCATTGCTCCTCAGTGCTCCATGATGCTACTCCCTCATCTGTGATCCTGCCAGTTCACTGGTGCTGTAGTCAAGAGAGTTTCCAGCCTTGGATATCCTCAGAAACCAGCAAGCTGCCTTCTTTGTGTCTGGGTACCAGTGATCTTCCAAGTAGAGCTGCAAAACTGGAAAATGACATTCGTGCCTTTGGATGTAGATACTGCTGAACTACCCAGAGTTCAACAACTGGTGTGATTTCAGAATCTGGGTTTACATAAAATATTTTCATTTCAGTTTTCTACTAAAATCTGGTGGTCAGTGTAGCCAACACTAGGTGAGGACTTGACCTGGCTCCAGGAATGGGTCTCTCTAGTTTTCTTAACACTGGGTTGGCAGAGAAGCTATACTAAGATCTAAGTCTCTATCTAATACCATCCTCAGGAAATCCATGTTGCATATATGTGTCTACGTTCTCTTGTGGTACAAGCAGGGATGCAAGACAAGTCCTGGCCTATAACTCACTCCACCTCCTACCCCAACAGCAACACCTCTGATTCCTCCATCTGCCAACATTCTTGGAGGAGGAATATCTTAATCACAAAAAGTATGCACACAAATTAATATCTCAGTAATTCACCATGTTCTATTAGTGTAAGCATGAAATGACCCCTAATCTGTGACATCTCCTCCTCCTCCCCTTACAATGAAGCTGGAAGAATAGAGTATTTTGCTTCCCATACATTCCGGAAGAGCTCAGGTTGCTTGGCATCCTAGGTCTGTGAAATAGCTTCTGAGTTCTTAATACCAGTTGAGAAGGCTTTCCTTGGCAACTATTGATATTCATTTTAGCATCAACTCTTCCAATTAATGTTTCAGCTCTCATCCCATGTATTTACTTTTATGCTTGGTTTTGTTGATTGGCAGCAATTTTACATCTGGGTCATCATAAAAACTTCTGAAAGTTTATGCCTTCTAATTTTTGACACATAAATTTTTAAGCATTTCAATTGGCATGTTTTTAGAAAGAAATGTGCAAAACCTTTTTTTCAGAACCTGCAGACGAAGTCTTTTAAGTGCCCTCAGGTAAAGGAATTACAGGTTACTCCAAGGAGAGTTTGATAAAGTAGATGTCATTCGAGAGGAAGTGAAGAGGACTTCAGTCATGCAAAGATTATATTTCAAATCTATACCACTAACAGTGATTATCACTGCAGTTGTTACTTGAATCATTTGACTTTCCACCACTGTGACAAAATAGCAGAGAGAGGCAACTTAAAGGAGGAAAGGTTTATCTTGACTTACAGTCTCAGAGGTTTCAGTCCTTGCTTGCTTGGCCTTGTTGCATTTTGGACCTGTGGCAAGTCAGTACATTATGGTGGGTGCACATGGTATAGGAGTTCTGTTCACCTTACGGCTCCCAGGAAGCAAAGCAGCAGGGAAGAGGCCAGGATCCCAATATTGCTTTGAAGGGCACACTCTCAGTATCTTAACTTCTTTTCACTAAGTCCCATCTTCTAAAGGACCTACCACCTCCCACTAATGCCACTGGCTAGCAAACAATCCTTTAGCCTTTGGGGGATATTTGAGATCCAAATATAGCAAAACTCTCATTCATTTGGTGATTTGGTTGTGTTCCTCAGTTTTTGTAAGCAGATATATCAGCCTTACCTCAGTTTGACTGATTCTTATAGGCATGTTTTTGCTGTTAATTAGTTTAAAAAATCTATACTCCAAATATTTGCTCTATTTGATGCTTGGTTGTAATAAATATTTGTGATGGATTAATTGAAAAATATGAAGTCTTGATTCTGCATAATTCCATTGTTGGGTCACTTTTGGACTATTAATAAACTCCTATTATAAAACTAGTTTAGCAGTTTAACATTGAAGAATGTTCAGGAGCAAATATCCCACTACGCATTTTATTGTAATGAGGTCAATAAGAGTAGGTTTTTTTTTCCATATCACACACTAGCCTTTTATGAACATCTATTAGGGATGTTTTCATCAGATTTCAGTGTAATAAAAGGATGCCTCTCTCTTGCTCATTTTTTAAAATAATGTTTTATGAATCTTCAGTATGTGTTAATCACTGTGGCAGGACTAGTCATACAGTGATGAACAAAGACAGAATGTCTCTATTCTCATTCTTATTTAAGAGTTTAATAGGTAAGAGGCATGAAATGTATATCTTATTTTAAAAAGTTGGATGTAGCTGTAATATGTGTTGCAAAGTGGATTCCCATAGCTAGGCTTCCTAGTGCACACCTGTAATCACAGCATCTCAGGAGGTTGAGGCAAGAGGACTGCAAGTTCCAGACCAGCATCAGTAATTTAGTGAGACACTGTCTCAAAATTAAAATAAAGTGGACTGGGGGTGCAGCTCAGTGGTAGAACACTTGCCTAGCATGTATGAGGCCCTGAGTTCATTCTCTTGCACTGAAAGCAAACAAACAAAAGCAAGTGGAATTCCGTTGTGCCACTAAGGCATGGGATAAGGGACTTGACAGATTGGTGAGATGAGGAAAGTGAAAGTGGGGATGGGAAGCCATTGAAGATTTTAAGCATGCTGGGAATGTGTGATAGGTTTAGATCCTCATTCTGAAAAGAGTATGCAGATGATCTGTAAAGGGCACCTTGCGTTTTCCCTTTTGAACAGGCTGTTAGGTAGCATAGGCCAAAGTTTCAGGTCACATGTCTCCAACTCTGGAACCCTGATGGAACTGACCTAGGTCTGTGACTTTATCCCTGACTGTATATGACAGTTCCTTCCCTCAGTTTTCCTTCCCTTAGTTTTTATTTTATTTTTGTACATAAATTCATAACCCATACAATTTTGTGGGGTAGATGAGGTAAGGTACTAAGATTAAATAAATGAAAAAGAATGTGGCCTGTTTCTGAAAATATTTACAAAGTATTTAATAACTTAGAGAAAGATTATATTGCTTTAAAAATAGAAAAACATGTAAGGGAATAAATCTTCACAGATTAAGCGAACTTGATTTGTAAGCATGATAGAATTGAACCGGTCAGTGGCGGTGGCATCTCTAACAAATCCTGTTGTGTGCCTTTTCAATACTTTCTCTTCTTTCTCCTTTGTTTGCATTATCCTGTTTCTTGTTTGTTTTGCTTTTATTTGTTTTTTGTTTTATTGCTGTTAAGCAAGGAACTAATTGAAGAAAGAGATTCTGTCTTTAACTTCTTATTTATCTTCTGCTGTATCTCCCACCCCATAGCATCTAATATCATACTAAGGTGTGTTTTTAAAGTGTTTTACATTTATGCATTCAAAGGGTATTTATTCTTTCTCATACTTGGGAAATCTGATATTTGGATTTCCTAGCATTTGCACGTAAATTTGATAATTGCAATTATTACTTTATTGTGTGTGTTTTCCCTCTTCTCCCCTCTATTTTATTTACTGAAAAAAGCATCTTTGGCAGTGAAAGCGTTAAAATTCCTACATAAAATGTGAGGAACATCACCAGGAGTTTACACTTAGATGTTAGGAAAATCAGTAAGTAAGAACTCATATTCAAGAGGATTTTTTAAAAATTTTCCTCTATTGTTTTCTTACATAAAAATGCACTTCATTGTTTTTAATGTTCAAAACATACAAACAGGTGCTCCCTTTGGAGTCTGGACTGTTGTAACTATGGTCTGATAAAGCCATCTTTGAAGAAATGGGTGGAAGAAGCCGGGGGCGGGCATGGGGGGAGGGGAGGCCAGGGTGTGCTGAAAGGATGCCCAGCCTCAGCAGGGGAGGTGGGGAACTCTCAGGCCAGCGAACCTTACTAAGCACCAAGGCAGAGGGATGGACAGGGTTTAGAGCCTTTGGGGAAGGTTTTATTTTCCTGGTTGAAAGCAACATTAACCCTGTAGAAGATCTGCTTTTGTCTTGTTAACCTGCCTTTGAAGAGAATGACCCTGAGAGAGAAATAATAGGAGCAGCCAAGTATAAAGGGCAGTAAACTCCTATGAGTCTTTCTACTTTATTTTACCATCTTCAGAGTCTAGTTTGGGGCAATGCTAAGGCATACCCATTATGAAAAAGTATCAAGGGGTAATAAGATGTGACACTCTCTCTTTTCTCTTTTTAAGATTGGGCTCTGTATTCCTAATGAAAGACCTTTATGCTGCCCTGCCTCAGTTGAGTGCCACTGTTCTTTTTCTTCTCTCCTGGAATGAGTCCTCCTTTTCTTGCTTCTTTCTTGCCTTCGTTCAATTAATGTTTTCCATCTAAACCTGCTGTAGGAAGCTGCTACCTAGTATTCCCTTTACTCTGCAGCAGCTTGGCAAATTGGAAGGTGAAGCACAACAAGGCCAAATGTCAGAGGTTGTACCTGAGCTCTGTGGACACCCAGAAAAGGCTTGACAGAGCTGGAGCGAACACAGGCAGCTGTCAGTGTGGCTCTGGGTATATTTTCATTAGTAGTTACAAATCCTTGGTTGAAGATTAAAATCTGACTTTTAATTACAAGAGCCTGTACTCTGGAGTAGAATTCATCAGCATCATGGTCATTTGACTTATTCTGGGAGGTATCAATATATCTATCTATCTATCTATCTATATATATATATATACACACACACACACACACACATATATGTAATATTTACATTTCAACTTTTTTATTGACCTGTCCATATGTACATGTAATATATGCAAAAACACATTACACATATTTTTATGTGTATAAAACAAACACCTCAGTCAAGAAACATATCGGAGCCAGCAGCAGTGAAGGACTCTGTTGACCTCCTCAAACTTGTCCCTTCCATATGATGAACCACGTTTGTGACTTATAGCACCACGAATTAGTTTTGTCTGTTCTTCACCTTTATATCACTGTTTTATACCTTGTGTTCAACATCAGATTTGTGAGATTCACTCATAAAGCTGTGGTAGCCATCAGTCTGTTCTTATTTCTACATCCAATGATCCTTGAAAGATTTCCTCAGCTCATAGGTATTAGCATTGTACAAGTGTGTTAAAAATGTAAATATCTGACCAGATTCTTAAAGCTCCCCTACACACCCTGGATTTGTTTTTATTTTGTTTTGTTTTGTTTTTATTACTGGGTATTGAACCCAGTGGCACTCTATCACTGAGTTATATCTCTAGGTCTTTTTTCCTTTTTTTTTTTTTTTAAGACAGTTTGATTTGCTGAGATTGTCCTCCTGCTTAGAATCTTCCTGCCTCAGCCTCTGAATTGCTGAGATTACAGCAACTACCACATCTAGCCTGAACTCAATCTTACATGGTAAATTAGAAAATCAGGGGTTAGGGTAGAGTAACCTATGTTTAAACATGTTGAGATTCAAAAACAATACAATAAAAAGTGCAATTCTTCATCATACTGAGTACTTTAAGGAAGTTGGAAGAAGTTCAGAAGGACTTTCTGACCTCCTGTCTACATGTTTCCTCCTCCTCTTTCTCTCTACTGAGATGTTCCTAGGAACCGGGGTTCCCTTTGCAAGACAGGTCATAGAAACTAGAAATGAGCTGGCCTAAAGACGTTCTCAGACCACCTTCTATGAGGGTAGTCATCAGACCTTCCTTTCAGAGGGACCTGAAAAGAAGGAATACTACACAGAAGGGCCAAGCAGCATTGGGTCAGGTCTTGGAAGTTTTCCCCTTCTCAGTCTGTCCCCATTACCTCATGCCTTCTTGTCCAATTGCATTTCTACGTGTGTCATTGAATCTGAGCATAAAAATAGGAAGTTTTCCCTGGTTTTTTGGGATCCAGTGTTAGTTATGCCTTTATGACATGCAAAGAAGGGATCATTCACCCAGAGGGCTCCAATAATCATTAACATTTAGAAACACCATCATGTAGCATTCCATTTTCTGTATATACTGTGATGTGTCTATCTTTATGCTGATGGGCATCTGGGCTGTTTTTAGTGTAAGGTTAATATCAAGAGCTGAGAATATTCTAGTACATTTTATTTTTTTGGTGATCATGAGCATGTTCTTGTGAGTATATAGCTAAGAGTTAGATTTCTGGGTCACAAAAATTTTGCTTTTGTTTCATATTTCAGTAGATATCCTCGTATAGCTTCCAAATAGTTACACTGATTTATACTCCCCAGCAGGATACAAATTTACATCTTCTTAATATACTCATCAAAAATATACTTGATATTTATCTTATTTTTAGACATTCTGATGGGTGATATTAGGATCTTGTTGATTGTTTAATATGAATTCATCTAACGGCCAATGAGATTGAGCACCTCATTACATAGCCATTTGCCATTTCTGTATCTTCTTCACTGAAGTGTGCATTCAAATCTTTTTCCATTTTTCTACTAAAAACTAAACAATCTATTTTTGTCTCATTGATTTTTTAGTTGCAAGTCTTTATCAGATAAATATATCACAAATATCTTTTTCCACTCTGTGGCATGCAAAGCAATTAAGCTTTTGGTACAAACATTCCCAAAGTATGTGGACCAGAAATCTGCCTTGTAACTTAGAAATTTCTTTTTTCAACGTAATATCCATTTTCCAATTGACCGCTGTTTGTTTTTAAGAGAGAGGGATAGTGAAAGAAAGAGAGAAAGAAGGAGATAAACAATTTTATTTAGTTTTTCATGTGGCTTTCATTGCTCTGAGACTTCACTGTGTACCTGGTGCTGGGGTTTGACTTGCATTCTTGCACATGCTAGGCAGGTAGAGCCGCCACTCTAGCCCTGACCACTCTTTCTTAATGAAGTGTTATTGCATCCGTGGCAGGATTTGGGTGCATTATGTATGCTACTGAGGTGATGCAAAGAGTTATATGGAGCCTTCAGAGCAGGCTTACAGCAAACTCAAAATAGATACCACGAGGCATGTGTTTCCCTATCATTTCTGTATCCCACAATTGCTATGCCATTTTTTTTTTAAACACAGTTCTGAGGTGACTGCCAAATAGCCCAATGTAGTCAGTTTTTACATTGTTGTGAACAAAATATCCAATAAGAACAACTTAAAGAGAAAATGGTTGAGGTTTATGGTTATAGAGGTCTCAGTCTGTAAATAGCTCTAGGTCAAGATGAAGTAGAATATCATGGGGGAAAGGCCCAGCAGAGGAAAGGAAAGGTGCTCAGCTCATGGTGAGGTCAGGAAGGAGAGAGACAGAGAGAGAGACAGAAGGAGGAAAGGATAGCAGGGCAGGTAGGTGCATCCATTCGGAGGTCCTCCCAGTGGTTCACTTGCTCTAGGCACAGCCTGCCTGCCTGCAGTTACCACCCAGTTAGTCAGTTCAAACTAGGGTGATTAGGTTACAGTTCTCATAATCAAATCATTTCACTTCTGAGTATTCCTACATTAACAAGAGGAGCTTTTGGGGGATACCTCTTATCCAGACCATAACACTCAGTAATATACTATGGATAATCAATGAGGTATAACAAATCTTTTGGGAGTAAAAGAGATATAGTAAAGCTGGGACAATTATTTGGCTATTTTTAATAACTACTGTTTCAGATTTCAATCTCGAAAGCATTTAAGAAAATAAGTCCCAAGTAGAAAAAAATTAAATACAAAAATTCTAGAAATGAAAAATAGAAGATAATCTTTATGAATATGTTTTTGATTTATGTGAAAAGACATAGCAATGGGAAACATGTAGATAGAACTATATCACAATTTGAAACATTCGAACTCCTAAAAACAAACTAAATTAAATAGCAAAAAGCAAACTGGACAAAATATTCTGAAGAAATATGACACAGAGTTCTTATGTTTAATAAAGACTGTGAACAATTCAAATGTATTAAGGTCTCAAAAGGAAATGTGCAAAGAAAAAGAATTATATTGACAACGGGATCCAACTGTCTGTTATTTAATAATTATTGAAAAAATAAAAATAAGGAAGAAAAAGTCTAAATTCATATATAGTCAAAGAAATACAAAATAGTCTTTAAAAATAACATTTCCAGGACTGCAGAGATTCTAGACCAGATTTAGAATCAAAAGTAATTTGATTCTAAGAACTCTCATAAAGACGTGAACATCCAGGTTCTAGTGTAGCAAGACATAAACTAAGGAAGGAAAAGAGCAACATTTCCTGCCACCCGAGCATGCTAGCAAGTAATGCGGGAAGAAAGAAGTTCTGGACAGTCTGGTGACAACTCTGAGAGGGTGGCCTGTTAGGATGTGAAAAAAGAAACTAGCACCGATATTCAGAGCAACAAGAGAGGAAACAGCAAAGAGTTTGGGGAAGATCAGAGACAATGGCTGCCAGGAATTAGGATGGAAGTGGACCAAAAAACAAACAAACAAAAAGAAGAAGAAGCAGTGCATACTTCTACAGTGTGAAAAAAATAATAATTTATTGGTTAGAGTTAGGTTGACAAAGATGGATGCAGCAGGTCCCTGCCTTCAAGGAGCTTAGACAGGTTATCTGATAATTTGAATAAAATATTCTTGAAGCGGTTACAATGTCGACATCCAACATCCTGAATAGAATGTTATTAAATTTGCCTGGAGCACTTCCACCTATCCTCTGGAAACCATAAGCTGCTTCTGTTCCCTCTCTCTCTCCCCCGGTGTCTCTCTCTCTCTCACTTTCTGTGTGTGTGTGTGAGTGTGCATGTGTGTGTTCAATTCAACCTGATGACAGATGTTTACAGTGATGATCCTGATTCATTAGAAATAATAAAACTGAATTAGTACATCTGATGAAGATGATAGGAAAGGAAAGGGCATATTTTAAAAAGATTTGTAGCAAAATCGATTTTAAAAATAATTCTCTCTCAGGGGCTGGAGGGGTGGCTTGGCGATTACTGGGCTTGCTTGGCATGCTCAAGTACACAGGTTCAAACCCCAGCACCCACATATAAAACTAAGTGTCTGAGCAACGAGAGCCATGTGAAAAACTCAATAAAAATAGATCCTCTCTGTCTCTCTCTCTCTTTCTCTCTCTCTCACTATCCTTCTCTCTTTAAAAAAAAATAATGCTGTCTCTTATAGAATTAATCTGCAAAAATGTGTATCTGAGCCAGCAGAGAGCTCTGCAAAGCTGAAATTTTACTGCATCTGCTTCTTCAGCACACAGCATTGATTGATACATTACAGTGAATTACTTATTCTGCTCCCTTTGGGAGTATAGACCAAAATACTAAAAGGGGTGCTGGGAGAAATGATACCCATTTTATGACAGCACAGAAATGTCCTATGTGGCTGTCATTGTAGGGAAAGCCAAACAGAAGTAAAGATAAACACCTGATATTTGAGACATCAAATAATCTGTTGTTTCTGTGAATGATTACCCCAATTTACATTGTTTCTTGTTTGAATCATCTTGGTAATTACCTCCAACCTCTGCTTCATTTTTTAAATCTCATATCATAGTTTATTATTGTTGTTACCTGAAGAAATAAGAAAAACATTATGAATCTCCTTTGTTTTTGCAAAATAAAATATTTGCTTTTGTGAAACACTATATTGTGGGTTGTTGTCAAAAACATTTCTTTCTGGAATTAAGAATAGCATTCATTAAAAAAAAATCGGAAAGTATACTGGATCAAAAAAAAAGTTTTCTGCTTCATATAACTGATGCTCTGGGAAATTTCATGACAAATATTCACCCATTGTTTTTGTAGTAATCATTGCATCGTGAAATTAAAACAGATTCAATACTAGGCATTTTTAAAACAATTACCCATCAGTGAAATTACTATATACTTTCTTCTACAAGCAGGTTGTATCATATGTACATTTATGTGAAAAAATGGCTGACCTTTTTTATTCAGTTCAGCAGGAATATTCATTAAACTTGCTTTTTAATTTCTTCCATTGGTGCATGTAAAATGCGAGGTTGTGCTGCAGGTTTAGGGTGTGGGCACACATATGCAATTCCTTTTGATCAAGAACAGAGCAGATCCTTCTCATCCAGCGTTCCCCTTTTGTGCAAGCGTGTTCGGAACAGCCTTTCAGAACAGAGTCCCAAATTGCAACGACGTCCCAAATCGCAGGATTAATGTGTCTATGAACAGACCTCTTATGCCTCCAAAATGAAGTACTCCTTGCTAATTTCTCTTCAAGACACCAGCTTAATTGCATTTTAAACAAATGGGCTGCTTTGCTGGCCAACTTTTAAATGAGATAACAGCAATGTTCACTCTCCAGCAGTGATGAGTGCCTTGCAGTAGATTCAAAACTCTGTTCAATAACAGGTTTAATCTCACACCAACAGATTTACTGCAGAATAAACTGCCACTGAGCTCATAATTAGTAAAACAACAAAAAAATTCAACCTACTAAATATTATTTTCCAAAGCAGCAGGCAATGTTTTAGTGGAAAATTTCAGTCCTGTTCTTTGTGTGTTTTATTGATTTTATGTATGATATTGGGAATTCATTCTATGATTTAAGATAATGTTCTTTATCGATCACATAAGCAGTTGCTTAGCTATCCAGTAACAAAATGAGGCTCCCATTCACAGAATATGTGACACACGCAGCTGGGAGACTATAGTGCCACTCGCTTTAATGTTTATTTCTTTCTTCCATGATTTTTTTTTTCATTTTTCATTTTTTCTTTTTTAGCATATTCACTGCTGGAAGACAACAGCAAAAAAGCTTTTGTGCTTCAGAAACAATCTTCTCATAATTTTCTTTGTTGCAGCTATTAGTAGCCAATTGTGATTCCGTGAAAACCCTGCTCAATAAACAGATGTTACAAAGTATATTCTCTGCTTGCAGCAACTAAACAAATATTAATGAGGTAATTGGAACTATTAAGGAAAAAAGAATGTTTAGTATGCATTTTATTGTATCATATACAAGGCTGTGCCCTTATAAAATTTCTCATTTTTATTACTCAATAGTAAGATATAATTATAATGATATACCGAGGAGCACATTTTTCATAATTGTCTCAAATATTTGTGCAAAACTTGTATTATGCAATTCTAAAAAAGTATGTCTGTAAACAAGGGTATAAAAGCTTTTGTGCAAAAATAGAGGAAAGCAACTATAGGCATTTTAAATACCTGATTTTGCTGTATATACTATACATAAATTTTTTAACATTTTAGTGGGATTTTTGGTGGATATGTGTGCATGAGAGTAAAAAGAAATTATGTGTCTGCTAGCTAAAAAACTGTTAACAAATAGCCTGTAAAAACTTGGGCAGTGTGCTTCTCCTAACATTTTTTTAAAGAGAAATAAGTTGTCTTTCATTTAGGCACCAGCTCACCTCCTATCCCTCAAACATGTTGTAATGGTGTGAGAGGCTAGCTTTAGTTCTGGCATTAACCTTTTGATAATGAGTGCTATATCAAATGGAATTTGAGGAATCTAATGGTACTGCTGTGCAGTTTATTTTTATAAGACCCCCAAAGCAAATTAAACCTCAGTGAATCAGACATCATATTCAGACAATAGCAGTTTTAAGAAATAACTAAAAAACACCAACTTACACATAAATGTTTCAACGGTACAGATAATCTAAGAGGTGATTCAAAGACAAATTGTTCATTTTTGTTTTCATTTAAATTGCCCTTAATTAGTACTGATTTTGGAAATTAATTTTTTTAAAAAAGTAAAAGAATAAAAGAAAAGGAAAGAAAGTGTTTTCGGTTCAATCTGTAACAACTTGTTATGATATTTCTGTCATAGACCCAAAGAATTTTAGAAGTGAAAGGCCACGGAAATGACCCAACTCTCATAACTCACAAAGGAGGAAACTGGTGTTTCGAAGAATAATGTGATAAGTCCAAGGGCACATTTTTCATTTGTCTCATTTATTACATAGAAATAGTTTATTCTTTTATCACATGACTAAGAAGTTTCCTTAGGTACTCTGTTCCTTCAAATGTCCAAGTCCTTATTCCTAACGTCCTGCATTG
Source organism: Aplodontia rufa (assembly GCA_004027875.1). Taxonomy (NCBI): domain Eukaryota; kingdom Metazoa; phylum Chordata; class Mammalia; order Rodentia; family Aplodontiidae; genus Aplodontia; species Aplodontia rufa. The sequence goes on from PVKS010000398.1 coordinate 197,554, forward strand.
GATGACCTCATCCAAACTGCAGCTGCCTTATAGGTCTTGTGCAAGAGTTTATTTGTCTGTTTCTTATTGTTATAATTTTAGCCTAAGTGCTGCTGGAGGAAGCATTTTTTTTGTCAGTAACTGCTTTTCAACACCACTGAAGGATAATACACCTGAAAATGTGCCCATTTTCAGTGCACAGTTGCTTTTGTTTTGACAAACACCATTCCAATCAAGACAACTGCGTTTACTCCAAAAGTGTCCTTCCTGCCCCTGCAAAAAAATTCTCTCCCATCGCTCAGGCCAGGAAGCCACTGATCTGACTTTATCATGAAAGTGTTACCCTGTCCTAGAACTTCAAATACACGGAAGCACAATTTTATTTAATGATTTGACTTGGTAACTATTTATACAGCTTACTTTGTGACAAACACTGATGTTCTACAAATATCACAATACTTCATCTTCGTGATCCCCATGAGGTAGGTGTTATGAGAAGCACAGAAAGGTTAAATAAGTAGTTGACAGTCATACACTGGCAAGTAGTGAACCTGGAATTTTAGCCCGCCTGGTTCCAGAGCCTGTGCCTTAACCTGTGTAACAAAGCGTGGGAATAGGCAATTGATGATAATAACTAAACTTTACTCTCAGCTAAGGACTTGCACATATTAGCTCAATTAATCCTCAGAACAATGCTTTGATGCAGGTAATATTCATTTTTGTCTTCATTTAAGTTGCCCTTAATTAGTACTGGTTTTGGAAATTAAAATTTTTAAAGAAGTAAAATAATAAAAGAAAAGAAAAAAGTGTTTTCAGTTCTACGTGTAACTAATTGTTATATTTCTGTCATAGACCCACTGTTGAGGAAATACAACAGATCAAGACACAGGATGGTCATAAAGCCAAGACCTTGATGTACGTATGCACACAGGGTATATAGGAGTGCCTGGTGTGTGGAAGGTGCTCAATAAGACACACATGCACTCACACACACTTAAGACATATTATACAAGGTGCTCTGTATGATATTAGGTATGTTATATGCATATTTAATATATAAAATATATGTATTTTGATGAATGAATCAGTGTGTGTTGACTGCTTTAGATTTTCATTTCACAAATAAGAAAACAAGCTGGGCATGATGCATGCCCGTAATCAATCCCCATCTGCTCTGGAGGCTGAGGTAGGATGTTCACTGATTCAGACATCCTCAGCAACTTGGTGAGGCCCTAAGCAACTCAGGGAGACCCTGTTTCAAAATAAAAAAAACTGGGGATGTGTCTCAGTGGTTAAGTGCCCCTGGTTCAGTCCTGGTTAGGAGAAAAAAAAAAAAAGAAAGAAACCCAAGAGGCCCAGAAAAAATAAAAATAAGTAAATGATATTGAATTTTATCATCCTAGTGAACAGAATGCCTAGTTGTGGTAGCAAGTCTGCTGGTACCCAAAGAACACACATTGTTCACTACATTTTCCCATCTGTTTTCTAGCACACTGCTAGGTACATTTACCGTGTAAATTTTCTCGCGTAACTATTACAATAACCCTATAGGAGAAAGTCTGCTCACCACTTCATCTATGAGACCACCAATATCACATTCCACATTGTCACCTTATTCTCTATCCTCAAGTTTAGGTTAGGACTTAAGTCCACCATTGATAAATTTGAAAATCTGCATTGTGTAGGTGACCTGTTGGAAGTACATGAGACACTAAAACAGAGAATGGAAAGAAATAATATAAATCCAATCAAAGGCAGTGATAGCTAAGTGAGTGCTTCCGTGTGCCAACAATTTTATATAAATATATGAGTTTATTGAATGTAAGTCAACATCAATTGTAGCACACATCATGATTTGTTAATGGGAAAGCAATCCATGATTGAGAAAAAATGAGATAGAGTATGTTATCTCTAATTCTAATATGATCCTGTGTTGCTATTATTCCTGTCTTGCTGATGAGGGAAACAAGGCTGAGAGAGAAAAAATGTCATACTGTGGACCCAGAATATGAGTTTGGGTGGCTCTGAAGCTTGCCCTTCATTAAGGCTTGTCTCATCTGTCATTGTTTTCTGCACTGTCAGATTGTTTTGCATGTTTGGGCACCAAAACTGAAAAATGAGCTTTTCAGAGAACATTTGTGCTAAGGGAAATTTACCACATCACTAATCCAAATTATTGCATGTTTGATCTGTTGCACCTTTGAGCTAATTTAAAATTAATATTGTACACACAACTGACAACTATTTGATAGGTGCATAAGTTCTTGCATTGTTTCCTCTGGACCTTAGCTCAGACACACCCTTTCTTTGGTTAGAAATTGTTAAATCCAACTCTTTTCTGGAAGGTTACTCTGCCTTTCTTGATGAACTAACTGCTCACCCTTGATGACAACAAGGGAATTATTGTATTTTCATTACATCATCCCTTCAATACATTTTATTTTTACAGTGCTGTGTTAAAATATTAGTGAAAACATTTAGCCAAATAAGTATTTAAAATAAATAGGTTTACATGTTCTGATGTCTTATAATTTTAAAAAATTACAACAGTATAAATTTGTAGCTTTCCAAGTATCATCCATCAGAAGTTCAACACACTTGCTCACAATTCCCATTTTGATCTTTCATCTATGAACATAAGCCTCATGTTACTTTTATAAATAAGAGGAATGATCCTCTGGCTCTTTTGTAGCTGCACCAGACTTTTTAATCTCATCTCAAAGCAATGGCTTTTGACCAATTTGTGAAAACTCTATAATTTAAATGATAAGATTTTATTTATTTATTTTTTGGTACTGAGGATTGAACCCAGAGGTGCTTAATCTGTGAGCCATACCCCCAGCTCTTTCTATATTTAATTGTGAGACAAGGTCTCACTAAATTGTTCTCACTAAATTGTTTCTCACTAAGAAATTCTAATATCAAATTAAAATTTTATGACAAACGGACATATGATTTTATGAAATACATCCTTGATATATAACTGACCATTTTCCTAGGAGATATGATTTGTTCAGCATTTATAGAAAAAAGCAAATCATTGGTTTACTTTATACAAATAAAAAAATCATTCTTTATTTTTCTTACAAAAGTCTCAATAGTAAGTTCCAGATTTTTATAAGCTAAAACTTTTCTCTAATTTTCCTCTCTTACTCTCTCACCAAATGTAGCTTCAAAGCCCATTTGAAACAAGAAATGTTCTATAAATGTAGAAAATCTATACTGGATTTTTCAGGCTAATGTTTTGAGTCCTTTATGGATATAAAGCTCCTTTATACTTATGCAGCCCTTGAAAGTTGACGAACCATTTGAACTTTGCTCTACTCAGTTCCCATAATCTCAGGACACAGTCAGGAGGAGCCATGCTAGTCGCTAGGCCTGGATTAATGAACTACAGTGTAAAGGCCGCACATGTCCTTTAGTACTCTTCTGTGCCCATATTACATTATCAGAGAAGGTGTGGATTTCTTAATAATTTTATTCTGAACATTAGTCTTGATAAATGCTAATCTTGGAAATTTACAAATATCACATGAGAGAATCAGTTTTGAAGTGGGGGTAAATACATTTAGTTACAGTTAGATAAATTATCAAGCAATTATAGGGATTGGATCTTGATATATAAAGAGCCTTCTAAAGATCATTTTAAAAAGATCAATGTTAAATTTTTAATTTGTATGAACAATAAAAATATATCTTTGGATAACTGAAAAAAAGTGCTTAAATGGCGTATGAGTGAGTGCTTGCAATTGAAGAGAAACTTTTTATTAACAGCATCATATATGGATTCACAATGAATTCAAACATATTTGAAGCTGTGCTCTGGAAAATTGAGGGTGACAGATAAGTCGCTGATGTTGGACATTGTATGAAGAGTTTGTTAAATTATTTCATAAATTTCCATTGGGGGACATTTTATAAATAAAATTCATGTTTTATAGAATAATTCAAATGTATATGATTGCATTAACAAATATTGTAATCACTAGACTATTTAATCAGCATGCCTCAATATATATATATATATGTGTGTGTAACAACACACTCCGTCAATTTGTAAAACTATAATGAAAAATAAAATCTTGTTCAGAAATTATATGTATATATATATATATGTGTGTAAAAAATTATATTTATATGTCTCCTCATCCTCTCCAAGTTTTTCAATTTAGAAAATGTGGAATTGCCTTGTATTCAGGTTTGCATTATCTTTAAATATATGTGATGGTACTCAAAGACCTTTCAAAATCACATGTTAAAGTAAGGTGATTTTCCTGCTACTTTGTCTTATTTGCAATTTATATAATGTGGATAGTTGATTAGCATAGCTAATTGAAGGGTGAATATATTCAGATATTCTCAGTTGAAAGGTTCTTTATAGTTACAGTATGCCAAATTGAATTATTTTCATCTCTCTAGTCTGAAACCTGGGCTATGAATCTCTCTGGGACAGCTCTGCTGAGATTTATTACAGACACACATCTGCATCTTCCCAAAAGTCTTTCATTCTTGGTGAAATGAAGGGAGAGTGATTGCCTGTCTACCTCCCCTGGTCCCCTGTAAACATGGCTGAAGGTAGTTGTGCTGGTAAAGATGAGGTTACATCCAGCTGAACCAAACCTGGAAATTTGCATTTAACAAATGAAAACAAACAAAATTAAACCCTACTTACTCTGAGTTAACATTTTCTTTCTGTTACCACTTTGCTTAAATTTTTTTCCCTGAATGTTTTTATTCTTATATCTTGCATCTTTTTTCCTTTCATTTCTACTTCCACAATCTTATCAAAAACATTTTTGCTCATTTTCTACATTTCCTTCTTCCCTGAGTTTCTCCTTCATTTTTTATACCACCTCATTCAACCCATTCAAACCTGGTGCCTCCATGCTCTTTCAAGGATCTCCATAGTGTCCCCTCAACTCTTTCTCACACAATTTCTGTCTTCTGATACCCTCTGGATAAACAAAATTTAATTCAGCTTTTGAAACCCACAAAACTCTGATCAAATCCATTTTTTACAACTTGTTTCTATTAGCAAACTGTACTCAACCAAGGAATACCTAAAGTGGTTATTTAATACATTTATTAAAAATATTACCTTGTTTTTGCTTATGTATC